>CM024763.1:67595578-67701723 GCA_014218235.1 Colocasia esculenta | reverse complement strand
ATTCTGTGTCATCAAAACCCGGGGGTTGTTCCACATAAACTTCCTCTTTTATAAAACCATTTAGGAATGCAGATTTAACATCCATTTGAAATAATTTTAAGTCTAATGCTGATGCATATGCTAATAATATTCTAATAACCTCAAGTCTAGCTACAGGTGCATAGGTTTCATCAAAATCTATGCCTTCCTCTTGAGAATAGCCTTGAGCTACCAATCTGCCTTGTTTCTTAAGATTACACCAGTTTCATCCAATTTATTTCTGAACACCCATTTAGTGCCAATGACTGATGGTCTGATGGTCTAGGAACAAGTGACCATACTTGGTTTCTCTTGAACTGATTTAGTTCATCTTGCATGGCTAGTATCCAAGATTCATCACAAAGAGCTTCATTGACTGTCCTCGGCTCTATTTGAGAAACAAATGCTAGGTAATCACAGGGAATTACATTACCTCTTGTTCTTACCCCTACAGATGGATCACCAATAATATTTTCGAGTGGGTGATCTTTCTTGTGTCTCCATTCCTTTGGAAGATTTTCATGTGTAATTTCCTTTTGTTGCAAGTCTTCCAGAGGTGGATCATCCTTGTCCTCAATTGATGTATTCTTTAGTTTCTTGGACAGCTTATCTGCATCATCATTATCACTATCTTCTTCCTTTCTTAAGGAAGGGTTAGTTTCATCAAAAATAATATGTACAAACTGTTCAATTAATAAAGTGTGTTTATTAAATACTCTATAGCCTTAGGGTTTAGAGGTGTACCCCATAAAGATACCTTCATCTGATTTGGCTTCCAACTTACCAATGTCTCTTTTTCCATTGTTGTGGATGAAGCAAGGACATCCAAATGTCCTGAAGTGGCTGATCTTTGGTTTCTTTCCGTTGAACAGTTCATATGCAGTCTTCTTTAGGATTGGCCTGATCATTACTCTGTTGATAATGTAGCTTGCTGTGTTGACTGCTTCATCCCAAAAATACCTTGGCAGATCATATTTTGATAACATTGTTCTTGCCATATCCAATAGATTTTTATCCTTTCTCTCAGCAATTCCATTTTGTTGTGATGTCCTTGGTGCTGAGAAATTATGCTCAATTTCCTGATCATCACAGAACTTAACAAATTTTTCATTCTGAATTCACCACCATGATCTGATCGGATAGAAACAATGCTGAACTTCTGATCCTTCTGAACTTTCTTTGCTGAAACTGACAAAGTTATCAATGTGTCATCTTTATGCTCTAGAAATGATACCCTGGTGAATCTTGAGTAATCATCGACTATGACAAATCCAATTTCTTTCCTCCAGACTGGTAGTCCTCATTGGCCCAATAGATCCATATGAAGGAGCTCTAAGGGTTTTGAGGTGGTTACCACCTCTTTGACTTGAAGGAGCTTTTGGTGTGCTTCCCTTACCACAAGTCTACAGACCCCTTCCATTTTTGCACAACCTTTGGCAGACCTTCTACAAGATTTTTCTTCACCAATTTCTCATACCGTCTATGCTACAATGTCCTAGTCGTCTGTGCCATAATTCAGTAGATTTTTCTTTGTTTGCTGCCAGACCAACATTTGTTCTTTGAGTTCCTCAAGATAGAGCAATATAAGTTCTTTTCTCTATTTGCTTCAAAGATGACCGATCCATCTTTCAGTATGCTGCATTTCGATTCTTGTAACTGTATCTGATGGCCTCTGTCACACAGCTGGCTGATGCAATGAATTTATCTTCAACCCTTTGACAAGTAACACATCTTCTATAATGTTGTTCCTTTATTATTCACAGAGCCACTGTCAATTACTGTTCCTTTCCCATTATCTCCTAAGTAACTATTCCTTCTTCAGCTTGGAGATGAGTGAATAACTTCTGGTTTCCTGACATGTGACTTGAGCACCCACTATCCAAGTACCATTTGGATGCTCAAGGGTTAACCAGAACTAAAATCATCAAGCTTTAGGTACCCAAATTCTTTTGGGTCCTCATTGGTTAGGAATCATTGATTTACTTTTATTATCCATTTCTTATGTCTTGTTGGCCTGATCGTTGATATGTCCTAACTTGTTGCAGTGACTCTAGTAGGAAATTTGGTTACTTTTTCTATATAGTTGAAATCAGCTTGTATGTTATATCTTGTTCCTGTAACATTTGGTGTTGGATATGTTTTAGGATCAACTATGGTTTCTTCATTATCTGGGGTGTATATCCTAATCCATTTTTCTTCTTACCGATCTTCTAGCACCTTTTAATATGACAGAGTTTTTACCATTTGTGAATTTTTCTACGTGCTAGATAATTTATGTTTCTTCTGTTAGAGTCTTGATTTCAGTTCTTAGTTCATCTATATTTTCTTGTTTTACTAATTCCGTATTTGTTTATTTTATCTTTTTAGTCTTCACAATAATTCATTTCTTCTTTTAGTTTAGTTATTTGTTTTTCTAGCTCTTCTTTTTGTTTTCAGATCAGAGTTAGTGTTTTTTAAACAAGTATGTTTTTCTTACTGGCTTTTAATAGTTTAGTTACTTCTTTATATTTATTATATAGTTCATTAAATGCTTCCTCTAAATTATCTGAATCAGAATCATTGCATGAATCAAAAGAGGAGTCAGAAGTTACCTTATCTTCAGTATTTGCCATGAAAGCCAATGGGCTTCTTCTTCATCGCTGTAGAGTTTGACTCACTGTCTGAGTTGCTACTGTTTTCCCATGCTGCTGCCATCGCCTTCTTTTTGTACTTTCTGAACTTCTTGGAGCTGTCTTCTTCCTGAACTCCGGCTTCTTGATCTTTGGACACTCAGCTTTGATGTGTCCTGGCTTTTTACATTCATAGCAGATGGGTTCTCCTTTCTTTAGATATTTTCCATCTGGTTTCTTGAGTCCTTGTTTCTTTTGAAGTGTCTTCTGCCAGATTGGAACTTCTTCTTCTTGGCTAGAATCCACTACAGTCTTTTGGAGAGCATTGCTTCCTCATTTTCACTGTCCTCAACACTCTCACCCTCATCTGAGCTTGCTTCTAGTGAGTCTTCTTTAGCTTTAAAGCATTGGAGTGTTTCTTTCTACTTAAGGACTCTCCTAGCCTTTCGATATTAATCTCATGGGCCATAAGGGACCCGATGAGCTTTTCTAAGGACATTCTTTTTAGATCATTAGCTTCTTCAATGGCTGTTACTTTTGGGGTCCATGAGGATGGCAAAGATCTAAGAATCTTTTCTGACCATATCTCCCATTTCATAGGTCTTTCCTAGTCCCAGCTAGCCCATTTGTAATATCTGTAAATCTGCTGAACATTTGGGTAATGGACTCACCTGTTTGCATTTGAAATCTTTCATATTGTGTACAGAATATCAATTCTTGTCTCCTTCACCTTGTCTGTGCCTTCATAGGTATTCTAAGCTTTTCCCACATTTCCATTGCAGATTTGCAGGCTGAAACTCTGTTGAATTCCTTTTTGCTTAGTGCACAACATAGAATACTCTTAGCCTTACAGTTCAAGGAGATCTTTTTCCTATCATCATCTGTCCACTGAGCTTTCTCATTTGTGATCAGGAGATCGCCTTCTTCTACTATTGACCATATCTGATAGTCGTGACCTTGGAGAAAGTACTCCATTCTAGTCTTCCAGTAAGCATAATCTTCACCATCGAGAGAGGGGGGTCGGTAGATAGACTAACCTTCAATGTACCTTTGGCTGCCATGGATCTTTACTCTTCAGATTGTTGGATCCTTTCTTTGTCGAAGAGACTGCGCTCTGATACCACTTTTTGTCCATCAGTTGACGAGCCCAGAGGGGGGGGTGAATGGGTCTTTTAAAAAATAATCTAGACGATACCTGTAAATAAAAACATTCATGAAAATGTTCTTCGATGAGGTTAGTGACTGTTAGTTCAGATATCAATCACAAAGAAAACAATCACACGACACAAAGGATTATCCTGGTTCGACCTCCTCTCCTTAGGAGTCCTACGTCCAATCCCTGAGCAACCACTCAGTTTTACTAACTAGGGTACAGTCCCCCTAAGGACGCTACAGCACCCAGCTCGGCTGGTCTTCCTTCACACCCGAAGGGAATAACACCACCCTAGATACCCCACCAGTCTTCCTTCACAACTGAAGGGAAAACAACCCTGGATACCACCAGGTCTTCCTTCACAACCGAAGGGAAACAACACACAGAGAATGGAATAAGATCAAGCCCCTACATCAAGCTTTTAATAAGCTAAGATCTGAAGCCACTAGCACTGAGAGCAAGGATCTAAACAAGGCACACTCTCAGAACTACACGAGCTCTCTTAGAAAATTTATTACAGCACAGAGAGCGAAGAGCTAAAGGTGATGAGGAATGAGATTCTTGGATCTGGACTTCTTGCAGAGGAATTTGAATGCTTGAACACAAGATGCGTGTTCTCTACTTCGTTGGTTGTTATTCTTCACTTCTGTCTTTGAGTTTATATCTTCTTTTTTGAAATACGGCCGTTGAAGTAACCGTTGTCTCTTGGATTGATAGACGTTAGACTGTCTGACATTTGGAAGCTTCAACTATCTTTTATCCATTGAGTACACAAAGAGATAGGGTCTTCTGGCGTCTATAGGTCCAACGTTGTATGATAGAATGTCTTCAGGACCCTGCACACATTAAATGCTAGGACAGTAGACAACTTAAGCTGTCTCTTGTTGTCAGTATACGTTGATGTGAGTATTCACTAGAATAGTAATCCCAAATAGCTTGTTTTAAAAGATGTATACAGAGTAAGCACAATAATGGACGATATTGTCTGCATACATGCAGATACGTTCAGAACTCATAAATGCAGAGTGACAGATAGATATATACGTGACTTTGACTAGTCAACGTATTTAGAGATAAGATAAATGACAAGTCGATGTAAGATATGAGATTGATGGCTATATGACTTATGAATCGTTATGATTAAGTCATTTTAACTAAGTCGTTATAAGCCATACCAAATCGTTACATTCACAGAAGAATTCGTTATGCAAAGCAAGTCGTTGTGTTCTAAAGAAATCATTATGAAACACTAACAAATCGTTATGGAAAGCAAGTCGTTGTGTTCACTGAAGAATCGTTATGGTAACTTATGAAATCGTTACGGTGAGCAAGTCGTTGTGTTCTAAAGAATCGTTGTGAAACACTTAACGAATCGTTATGGAAGCAAGTCGTTGCGAGTTCTAAAGAAATCGTTACGGTAACTTAAAAATCATTACGACGATCAAGTCATTGTGTTCTAAAGAAATCGTTACGTAAAGCAAATCGTTGTGAGCGCTTAAAGAAATCTTTGTGCAAAGTAATCGTTATGGCAGCAAGTCGTTGTGAGTTCTAAAGAAATTGTTATGGTAACTTACGAAATCGTTACGGCGAGCAAGTCGTTGCGAGTTCTAAAGAAATCGTTACGATGACTTATAGAATCGTTGTGACAGGCAAGTCTTACGGGCTCTAAAGAAATCGTTGCGATAACTTATAGAATCGTTATACAGGCAAGTCGTTAAAGCTTCAGTAAGACAATACTTACCAATATTGACTTGATTGACCTTGGTAGAATTTCCTGTACTTAAGACTTATGAAAGTGTGTTAGTATTTTTGTTTGATTTTGTTAATCACCAAAAAATATGTAATTGAAAGTACATGGGGACAGACTAAGCATCAAATTCGACTCCGTCGTGGGCAAATTCCATATTGCGCCATAATGCCACAAATGGCCCTCATATTGTCGTGCAAGAGTGTTTTCCCCCATCATTCTGGAACTCACCCGTTCTTCCCCGTGTGCTTCCCCCTATCCTCGGGATCTATTTAATAAAGTGGGCACCAATTCCAATCGCGTCCGGTCTATCGAACGCGATTCATGATCTCTTGGCCTTAACGTGACGGCTTTGATGGGGGAGGCCTTAACGCGACGACTATGACAGACTTGAATAGATGCTTAACGTGTCAGACCTCTACGACGTGACTATGAATTTCCCTATTTTATTTACAGAATATGCCTATTTTTTGAAATGTGGCAGCCTTCCTCGAAGCAATTCGATTTATTTTGGTAGTTTCCATAAACAAATTTAGAAATTCATATGCGTCATATCGTACCGAGGCTATTTAGTGCCTAGTCGCATCCACTACGTTGGACGCGTTTAAAAGTCAAAAAGGCTATAACCCGAACAGTCGTCGCATTTAAGAGCACCAACGTTCTGAAATCATGAGAAATCATGAATCGCGTCCTTCTAGGTCGCCGCGATTCAAAAAGTCAATCCTAAAGTCCACAGCTAGGGCCGGCGCATTTATGAGCCCATGCTTCGAATCATTGCCCAATTGGAAACACGTCGGACGAGGCCGCCGTGATTTCAAGTCGCGACAGCTTGACCCGATGCCATTTCAAAGCATGGTTGTGGGCTACGATCATCATGCGCCTATCCCATGAAATGGACTTTCTGAATCATGGTGTCCAGACCAGACGCGTTTCCTCTTATAGTCGCATCCGTTGTGCCCGACCCGATTCAAATCTTTCATGCCTATAAATAGACCCCCGAGGGTAGCCATTTAACCAATCCCCCTCCACCCCGCAGAGCCCTGTCGGATTCCTCCCACGACTTCCCCACGGCGGAGCCCTGCCAGATCGGCGACCCGACTCTCGAGCCAAGGAGGAGCGCCTACCATTCCATGCCAAGCTACGTCCCCGTTCCTCAGAGTTCGGAGCTGACGTCCCCGTCGTTTTCCTCACACGCGTTGGAGCGGGCGGGAAGCTTCTTCCCCTTCTTCCATCCATCCAGCATTCGGTCCGACAGCGACTACTATGCCTTCACACCATCATTCGGGAAACACCCCCTCTCTATTCGTTTTTTATCTCCTCCGAGCTCCACGTGGCTCTTCTTTCCTTTTAATATACACACACATGCATGCATACACACACACAACTATCTCCTAGGGTTTAAAAGCCACCACCCACGGTAAGTTCTTCCCCATGCTCTCATTTCCTTTATTTTTTATTTTTAGGAATCGTGTACTACACGTGTGGCTAATCCTCTTTTCCTTTTCATGTCTATTTTTTTAGGGTAATCAATGCGGAAACGCCCTCTACCACGACCGGCCGTGCTCGTAGAGGAAGAGGAACCCACATCCCCGCGCAATCTCCCCATGCTCCATAAGGTACTTTTCACGATCACCCATTCCACCCGTACCCCTTCGCACGTGCATCTCTCCATTCGGCACCCTCTCGTGCCTGGTGATCATGTTCTTTTTTCTTTTCCTCCGCATATCCCTCTTTATGGACCGTTCTTCGTCCCCCCTAAACAGGAGCGAAAGCAGTGTCCACAGATTGGCGATCACGGTGGGACCTCTTTTTGCACTTTCCTTTTGTTTACCCATCCTCCTTCATGCCCCAAGTGGCACTCTCCTCGGCACCTTCGCGTGCCCTCCTTCCTTTATCTGCTTTATACCCTGTTGTGTGTGCATGCCTTGTATATTTTGATTTTGTTTCGTTCTTTTGGTACATATCTTGTTGTTTCCTGCATTTTTCTGTCTTCTCTCGGGTCGCCTTCTATAATTGCATCCAATATAGAGTACACGTTTATAACACGTCCATTTAACCGGACGAGTCTTGGTTTCCTATCACGGTGGCTAAAGCCGACGCGTTTAGGGTTTATGTCGCGGCGGCTATGTCCGACACATTTTTGCATATCTTAATTTTTATTTCCTACACATCTTTCCTGCTTACTGCTTGTTTACTACTTTCTTTTTTTTGTTCTCGAGTGCCTGTTTGGAATCGCGTCCCATACAGAGGACGCATTTATAATGCGTCCACCTGACCAGACGCATTTGACTTTCTGTCGCGGCAGCAGTAGCCGATGCATTTCTGTCTGACAGACCATCCACAGGGACCGACCGCGGCGCTGACAGCCTTTTGGGGCTTTCAGATCCACGGCCAGGTGACTGGACGTGATTAAGTCAAATAGCGGCCACTGTACCGACGCGATTTGACTGACTGATAGAGACGCGCCCCTTTGATGTCATTTTTGCTATAATTGTTGCATACAGGGCATTTTGCATCGGTCGGGGGACCTCCTTCACTCATATCTTAGGCTCCACACACCCTTCCGGTGAAGGCAAGCTCTCCATTGGGCATTCCGTCCCTTTGAACTAGCGAACCTTCTCCCGGAACCCCACAAGACTCCGTACCCCATGGATTCCCTCACGGCGGACCAAGCTGGTTGTCCCCCTCCGTTGACCCAGGTTTAGATATCTATTGCCTGGTGAGAGGTGAGTTTAGTTGTACCCTGAAGTATCCATCTTCTACCCAACTAAGGTCTCATCTGGGGTGACACAATATTTTTCAATCCATTAATTAATTGTGAAACTCCTAAAAACAAGCGCTAAGCATCACAACTTGTTTGAATCACGTTGATTGACTTATATCTTTGTTCAACTTGTTTGCTTGTTTTGTTAAAATGGACCAATATCATCATGTTCGATTTAATTATGTGGACTATGAGGATAATTTAGATAGCCAATATTTTCAGTCCCACATCCGTCCATCTCACCACCGTGAGGGACAACCTTCTACTTCTTATGGTTATGTGCGCACACCACGCACTAACCAATTTGATGTCCCCTCACACTTGCCTCCAATTAAAACCTGGCAAGAGCCTTCCCCCCACCATGATTCCTATGTCCAAACTGTCCTGCATGCACTTGATCAGCTCACCCCTCAACACTCAATTTAATGTTGAGGGTGTGACTCCACCTCCTTCTCCTTCTCCTAGGCACCCGCCTTTGTACATTTCGGCTACTTCGCCACCTACCCCTGTACATTCTTCATCACCTCGGCCCCCTGGCCATTTGCACTCCCATGTTCCATCCGTATAGACCACCCCTTGGAAGGCCTATTAATTTGCGGCCACCCCCAAGTACTCCCTCATATGCCTAGCAGCAACCCACTCCACTCCAACATGCTTTTCTCCAAAAATTGAATAATTTGGAGAATCAAATAAACAAGCTTTCAGATCCCATGGTGACCCCGTCGCCGCCATGCCGGCTCTCCCTCAAATTTATATACATCCTTCGGAGATGCCGTCGTACCCACTATACAATGGCACGGGTAACCCCTACCTTCATGTCAAGGAGTTCCTTTATGAGTCTTCTCATTGATAACGAGACCCAATTACCTTGGCATATTTACTCAGAAAATCTCTTGACGGCCCTGCACTCGAATGGTTCTACTCTCTGGAGCCAAGTGAGGCAGGAGACTTCCGCCCCCTGCATAAAAATTCCTTCAGAGGTACAAGGACCGCGTCAGCCCCTATCTCTCTATCGTGGATCTAGCATCTGAGAAGATGAGGCCAACGAGGAATTTTTTAAATTTGCTGACCGTTGGAGGTCAATGGCCACAAGAATGCAGCATGTGCTCTCGGAGTCAGAGCAAGTCAAAATAATCATTTCTAACTCTGCTCCGAGGTTCAAGCACATCCTGGTTGTGAACCAGATCGAAACAATGGAAGAGCTCTACGAGAGGGGACGTTACATCCAGACACAGTTAATGGACTCCCCGATCGTAGATCTTTTCCATCAAATTAATTCGAGAAAGAACGGATCAGTGGATGCCATCCACCATCCACATCGCCACCATACAACATCCACATCAAAAACACCTCCGCAAACCCCCATTTACCACAACATGCCTCCACCCAGGCATCCGTTGATTCATCCTCCTCGGACCAAGCAACCTCCAACTGGGCCATACGACGCCCCCACCATTAGAGAAGAAGATCTCGTGCCCAATGTTGCACCTGCTCTGGCACCCATGCTAGCTCCCATACCTCCACTACCCCCACAACAACCTCCACCTCCATCACAGCCCGTTGCTCGGGCTGAAGTTGCCAATACCCAACCCATTTGTGAAACCACTTGGTGTTACGATGATGAACCTTCCGAGGTCATGTTCATACGCCATTTACCTACCCCTCCTACATTGCCATCCATTATCATTAAACCCTCCATTATTAAGCCTCCACCCACCATTACACCAATCATTACACCTCCCATTGCACCAACACCACTGGCAACTGAACCTGAGCAAGATCTCCCCATCATACCTACCACGTCTCCACTGGCTATACAGCCTTCCATTCCATCCATCCCCACCCCCATCCAATGGAGCAGGTGCATCCATTCAAAGAGCAACAAGCAAGTACAGCAGAAGGAAGCCACGGGACCAGGCATGCTATTTAAAATCCAAGATTACATTCCTTGCATGCCGGTCATTGTTTCTATACCGGGCACATTCACTGAGCGGAAGTCCGCTCCTCCAATCATGGCCATCAAGAGGCCTTCTAAATCCATGCCAATCTTGCTAGTTGCCAACGGTGCACAATTCAAAGTAGTCATAGGGAATCTCTCCCTCCAAGCTCTCATGACCCCTCACAACATTATTGTGAGCCTTCCCACTCTAGTGATGGGGTCAACCATGCAAATTGTGCTCACGCATTCCGAAGCCAAATCATTAGCACAATCAATTACCCGAGGGGTCGTGCCCCTTTCTATATCAACCGCTATACAATCCTTGGGCACGGTCCCCTCATTGTTGTTTCCAATTCCACCAGTGGAACTCCCCACCCTCTCATTCAGAAACATTCCAAGGAGTTACCACTCATATTTGAAACTCCGATGGAAGTCAACAATCCCCCAATAATTGAGAGCCATTCAAACTCTCCGAGAAGAGCAAGACCTTTCGCCCGCTGGGCACATTATGTGAGGAGATACCTGAGGGTCAAACTTCTGATTCCCAAGCAGAACCCCCGAAGTCGGACAAGGCAAAAGACCAGGGGGCCTCCATCTTTTCCATTTTCTTTTCAATCATCTTTCGTACTTCTTAGCACCTTCTAGTGGGTTCTTCACATTCCCTCCCCACGGGAGGTATTTTATTTTCATCTTTTTTACAATTCATTTTCTTGCACCGGGCATCGCGTCCCTTTTTGTAATCCTTACTCTCCCCTTCGTGCCCCACACGGCACATTCCCTCATCGTGCCCCACGTGGCACAACTCCTCGTAGTGCGCCACGAGGCACATCTCCACTTTGTGCCCCACGAGGCACATCTCCATCTTGTGCCCCACGTGGCACCCTTCCCCTTCGCCCCCCACGCGGCGCAGCTCCCTATTTGTCCCCTCGCGGTCCACTTTTTCTTTTCCCTCCTCTGGCCTATCCGGATTCTTTTCCTCTTTTTGGGCACCGTGCCCTCCTTCTTCTCCAAGTCCCTCCAGTGTAACAGCCCTGGACATTTATACCAAATAAGGGTCCATATCCAGATCTGTCTCCCACGATTGGACCGAAGTCTCACAAGGGATATCACTAACACATGTCCAGTACGAATATAAAAGACCACAATTACAGTATATAACACAGGAAAGTACAAGTGTATATAATTGTAACCACAATGTACAATAGTCCACAATTACAATATTACATGTCCAATTAAAGAGTACAACTATCTGGGGCATATCCCGCACAAGCTCAAACGACTCAACTACTCTACTACTGGTGGTACAAGTCTGCACTACTCTGTGTAAACCACGGCAAAGTCAGCGAACACCTGAAACAGACTATAAGGGAGTGAGCCTCAACACGTCACTGGCTCAGTAGGGACCTCCACAAAGAAGCACAACTACACAAGACACCTCAACCCCAAAAGGGTCTCACTGGAAATACCGGCAACCGAAACATAACATGCACACACAAGCATGTTAAACTACACTAATCATAAACACACCGGTTAAACCCTGGTCCTTGAAAAGTAAAAAGAAACACAAGACTAGCTTAACATCGCTAGTCCATCCTTTAACTAAAACACCTCGACCACAAGCCTCACCGGCAAACACACTGCCTAGGCTACAGTCTCACAGGCTAACCACACATGCGAAGTATCGGGAATGGCGACAACTAGCCAACACCCGTAAACCACAACGTAATCGGAAACCAATCTATTTAACATGTGGAGAGTCACGCCACAAGACCTCCACAGTACGCACGGTCTCACCTCAACACCAGCTGAGGTCAAACTCACGTACCACAACACAACTCTACCCATGAGGGGTACATGTACTGGCTACCACGAGGTACAACACTGAACCACAGAATCGTGCCACCTCCAGGGCACACCACAATGGTTAACAGTTTCACGAATATAACCTTAACCAGCAGTTCACACACAAACACAACCAATGGTCAAACACGAGTCGGTACGGAGACGACGCCACCACATGGGAACGGACTACTGGTTCATGACACCAGTATCCAACCCGAACTAAAAAGCACGAGAACTACCTCTTAGTCTCGCAGTCATGGACGGAAGGTCCAACTGCCGCTCCACTACAACAAGCCAAGAACAGTGAAGCCTAACTAACCACCACAACTTGCAGGTCACACACCCCGTAGGCCCAAGCCTGACACCTTTAGGGACTCTAGCCGAGAACCCTAAAGTGAGGCACTGGAACAGGACTAGTTGAGGACCAGTATGTCTACTAGTGTCCATCCCTCAACCACGAACGTACTACAAACGGCCATACAGTCACAAACACAAGCCGCTGTCCCCTGTCGTCTTTCCCCTCGGCCGGACGTACTACTCCAACGCAAGAGGAGGGTGTCCAGGAAGACGACACAGACCTCGACGGTACTCCGGTGCTAGGGTAACCGACTAAAGAGGTATTCTGGATTAGGCGTCGGACCACCAGACTCGGTAAGCACACAAAGCAAAGTATTTATATACTTATACGACCTTTATGTACAACCCACGATACACGTGTAAGGAATGGCTTGTCACCGGCCACCCTGTGACCCTCAGGCCATCCTACACACAAACATTCATTAACAGTGTCATCACATGATCGCCAAGATCACACGTTAGATCTATACACATTAACCATTAAATAGTTACGTTAATACATAGGCATGCTTAACACAACACATAAGCATACTGACACTGGAACATAAACTCGCCTGTCATTGGTCATCCCGTGACCTCCATGGCAACACACACCACATAGCACAATAAACATTATAATAACCTTTAAGGAAAAACCACAGACTCGGGCTAGGTCTACACCAAACCTTCATTGCCCAACACCCAACACAGAACCACCATAGAAGCCAAAACACGTCAAAGACAGTCGACGCCTTACAAAACGCATCGACCAGTTTGGACGCCATACAAACCTTGTCGTGACAAGGACAAGCGTCGCGACCATGTCGCGTCGACCCTTTCAGACACTATTCCAAAGGCTGTCGTGACAGGCCTTAGTGACGCGACCAAGTCGCGTCGGCCCGACACGACGCCACAAAGCCGGATCGGTCAAACCATCGGTCAACATCCAAGACGCGCCCGATAGCTAAGACGCGTTCCAGCAAAATGCGTCGGGTCGAGGAACCGCGTTCACGCCGCTGCCTCACCCATTGGACCAAAACCCCATATCGCGTCCACACAAAGCGACGCGTTCACATGAACGCGTTGGTGAAGCTTGCCGCGTTCTAAACACAGCAGGGGCCAGCGCACCGGCCAAACCCCGCCTTCCCCTCAGACATACCATGCACAACCCATCGATGCAAACCTCGTTTTAAAACAATAAACATGATAATTAACTCATAGCAAGCCACCCACACATGCACTACCCTTTAAAACCATAAAAAGGGATTGAAACACAAGGGAAAGTCTCCCTACCGGTAGAAGGTGTCGAAGCACGCCAAAACCTCCTCGCCGACGGCACTTCCACACTCCAAGCATCATCCTTGCGTGGTTCCCGCGCCGCACGAACCACCAGAAGCTGAAATCGCTGGAAATCCTCTCCTGAGAAGCCACAACATCCTCCCCTGCGCCGGACAGAGCATCCTCTGCTCTGTCTGGCTGAAACGAAGCTTTTAACACTCTGATCAAAATCGCATCCAAGGCAGATGCCGCGTTTGAACCCTTAAACGCGTCCCCCCTGTCCGACGCCAAACAGAAACCAGTGCCACGTGTCACAGAGGTGGTTTCTAGAATCACGTCCAGCAAGGCCGACGGGTTCATAATCACGTCGCCTTCCTCCGCCGCGATTCCAGACAGTGAACCAGCAGTGCAAATGGGCTAGCATATCCGGCCCACACTGCTCACCCTATGCACACAAACCACGAAAATATCCCATTGACCATCTCTTAGTCAAGAGCACTACACATAGACCCGATAAACCGAGATCCGAATGATCGTACTGTTACATCCGGTCTCGCCAGAGTCTCCAAAATCTTTCCGCAATTCTCTCCTTGCCATTTTCAATCAGGTCATCCGACCTTTCTCCCACTGTTTCTGGGGCTTTAGTCCCCATGTGTCTCTTTAATTTCCAAATAAAATTGTAAATTCTTCAAGACCTCTGAGTCTCGCCCCAGCGCAGGGCATTCGTCCTCCTTTACCCTCCGAATGCTCTATTATTAATGTCAACAAAAAATCCATATAAAGATGAATATCCAATATTGCCTTGCTATCGCAGCACTTTGTTTATGATAACTTCACACCAGGAGTCCAAAATTCCCTCTCGGGTCATTTAAGTTTGCCCTTAGCATGGGCACCTTCACACACACGGCACGACGCCCTAAGCCGATTGCCCTAGTACACACCGTCACCGTCACAGCCATGCCTAAAAGGCACAAAAATCTGTTTCTCTTCTCACTCGGCAAAGTATGGGTAGTAGAGGTAGTCTGGGCAAGGCAACCAACCCGAAGCACTCCGTCATAAGAGAATGTCTCAAAATGGGTAAATCAAATGATCAATAAAAATCAAAGTCAAAATGCATGTCAAGAGCGGCAAAGTCTCCGCAGAGATCCAAATGGACCTAGACGTATGCATGCAAAAATCAAAACCAATCAATCATAATAGGGCATGGCAAAGAGTGGCGAAGTCCCCGCGGAGATCCAATGGACCCAGTCGTACGCATGTCCCTACAATGAATGGTCATAAATCAATTCTAAAAGCCCCAATACTCAATGAGACTAAATCTTCTGATGGTTGTGCCAGGGAAGGAAGTCAAACCCAACTCTTCGAACATCCATACAAAGCTTATCTCCAAATTTTCTTCCCTTCTCCCTGCCAGACTTAGTCGCCCTTTTAGGCATGGCTTTGGTAGCGCCACCGTTAGCCACGAGCAATCAGCCCCTGGGCAACACTATAAAAGCACGCCTTACTCTGGACATTTTTTAATGAAACGGGAGGTAACAAGGACCCCTCGCCAGTCAATTTTCATAACTCTAATGCTGCCATGGCATGACAATATTTCCAAAATCCAAAAAAATCCAAATATTTCCAAAACCACAAAACAAAAATCTGAATATCTCCACAAATCCAAACAAAATTAAATATTTTCAAAATCTAACAAAAATTCAAATATTTTCAAAACCCAACAAAAAAAAAATTCACATACTTTTCAAAAATTCATAAAATTTGAAAATCTCCAAAATCCAAAAAAAAAATCATGATGGTGCTGCACATGGCGCTCGTTGCATCCTATCTGCGTCAGATCGATGCAATTCTTCCCCTTCATAGGTTCCTCCTGTAGCAACCTGGATTTTATAAAAATAAAATTTTAATAATATAAAAAGAAAAATAATTAAATTTATTAGAAAATCGAATAAAAGAAAATAAATTAAATAGGAAATTAATGGAAAGGGAATTTACTAAAACCCATTAAAAGAAAAGAAGTGATGGGCTTTATTAAATTGACCCAATAGAAGTTAGTGGGCCAAAATAGGAATTTTTAAAAGAGAAATAATGGAAAATACCCTAAATCCGTAATTGAATTATTACTTAAATAGAAAAGAGGTGTTTAATACATTTAATGGGAAGTTTGGGTTGGAATTGGATTCCTAACCCTACCCAAATAGCTTGGCCATGAAATTACCTCTCTCCCTAACCCATTTGGAAGGTTGCAAGCTTGGAAGGGTGGAATGAAACTAGGAAATTCGGAATAATTAGGAATTTGAGTCATAAGAGGAAATAGAAAGGGGAGGAATATAAAAACTCTCTTAAAACCCTCATGGCCGGCCCTAAGCTCATACCCAAGGCTTGCTAGACCAGGAGGAGAACCCAAGGAGAGGAGAATTCGTGGGAGAAGGCTTCATCAAAGCTTCATCCCGAGTTCTTCACCTTCAAACCCTAGAAGAGGAAAATCATTAAAGGTAGGCATTCTCACGAACATAAACCATGAAAATTTATATGTAGGATGTTTCGTCCATCAGCAACCAAAGCCCTTTGATTTCATATTTTTCCATCAAGCAAATCTTTTGTTCTTAATTTTGAAAGTTCTGTGAGCTTCATGACCCCGACCCTCTTTTTAAATTCATATCTCCATGCATACTCGTCCTCATGCCATAATATTTTTACTGTAGGAACTGATGGATGTTAGGCTTCTTTTGCCCCTGAAAGCCCTAATTTCCATCCATCCTGTCATGCGAATTAATTCGTTGATCTCATATGTGTACTGTTCTAAGTACTTCATGATTACCATGACTAAAACATGTCGAAACCCTGTTTGTTTTCAAATTCCTATTTATTGTAAGTACCCAAGCAGGTCTAGAACAATTCACAATTGGTTTCACGATTTTTCATCGCCTGTACAATTAGATATGTTTTTCTGAATCACTGTGTGTCAAATAGGGTAAGTCTGGCCCGAAACCCAATGAACTGTTCTTTCTCTGTCAGACTCAAGCTCAGACCCTGTGAACGCGACGGCCCGATAGGTCGCATTCATAGGGGCATCATGAAAGAGCGTTCCGTGGCGATCTAATCGCGACAGGGCTGGTCGTCGCGATCTGGCTGCCCAATCTGTTGAGCCCGTCACGACCCTCACATGACCCCATCGCGACCTGCCTACCCGAACCGACAACCCCGTCGCGACCTGTACAAGACCCTGTCGCGATCTCAGTGGACCCTGTCGCGACCCTCATTAGGGTGTGTCGCGATCTGACTTTTTGCATGCAAACCCATATTCGTGCATGTCTTGTTGTTCTACACTCACCCTATGTCATGTTAACTGCCTGGTATACAGAAAAACAAAATGTTAATTATTATATATATTTTAATTAATTTAAGTCAATCACATGATCTATCTTGTCCATGATTTTCATATTCATATGCACACACACTTTGAACCATCCAAATATGGCTTAATTGGAATGAACATGTTACATAATTTATCTTGTAATTTATGTCATTAAATTGCCTCGTTCTTAAATATACTTGTGTACGTTTCTCGCGATGTTTTGGAACACCGATACCGACACTCCACTATTCTAGAATTCCTCTAGAACGTCAAGCACTTGTTCTATATACCCACTCTTTCTTGACTTGGACGAACTCTCCATCAGATACTCCTTCTGCCGGACTAGTGAGTCTTTGTTCAAGGGCTCAGTAAGTCTCCTCTGTCCATGGATTCCCACATGGTCAACGAGCCGGTTGTACCCTAACACCTATTACACCCTTTAGGGATCAATAAACCCTAGAAGAGGAAAATCATTAAAGGTAGGCATTCACACGAGCGTAAACCATAAAAATTTATCTGTAGGGTGTTTCGTCCATTAGCAACCAAAGCCCTTTGGTTTCATATTTTTCCATCAAGCAAATCTTTTGTTCTTAATTTTCAAAGTTCTGTGAACTTCATGACCCCGCCCTCTTTTTAAATTCATATCTCCATGCATACTCGTCCTCATGCCATAATATTTTTACTATAGGAACTGATGGATGTTAGGCTTCTTTTCCCCCTGAAAGCCCTAATTTCCATCCATCCTATCTTGCGAATTAATTCATTGATCTCATCTGTGTATAGTTCTAAGTACTTCATGATTACCATGACTAAAGCATGTCGAAACCCTATTTGTTTTCAAATTCCTGTTTACTGTAAGTACCCATGTAGGTCTAGAACAATTCGCAATTAGTTTCACAATTTTTCATCACCTCTACAATTAGATATGTTTTTCTGAATCACCCAGTGTCAAATAGGGTAAGTCTGGCCCGAAACCCAATGAACTATTCTTTCTCTGTCAGACTCGAGCTCAGACCCTATGAACACAACGGCCTGATAGGCCGCGTTCACAGGGGCATCACGACAGAGCATTCCATCGTGATCTGATCGCAACAGGGCCGGTCGTCGTGATCCGACTGCCCGGTCTGTTGGGCCCGTCGTGACCCTCACATGACCACGTCGCGACCTGCCTACCCGAACCGACAAGCCTGTCGTGACCTGTACAAGACCCTATTGCGATCTCAGTAGACCCTGTCGCGACCCTCATTAGGGTGTGTCGCGATCTGACATTTTGCATGCAACCCCATATTCGTGCATGTGTTATTGTTCTACAGTCACCCCATGTCATGTTAACTGCCTGGTATACAGAAAAACAAAATGTTAATTATTATATATATTTTAATTAATTTAAGTCAATCACACGATCTATCTTGTCCATGATTTTCATATTCATATGCACACACACTTTGAACCATCCAAATATGGCTAAATTGGCATGAACATGTTACATAATTTATCTGGTAATTTATGTCATTAAATTGCCTCGTTCTTAAATATACTTGTGTGCGTTTCTCACGATGTTTTGGAACACCGATACCGACACTCCACTATTCTAGAATTCCTCTAGAACGTCGAGCATTTGTTCTATATACCCATTCTCTCTTGACTTGGATGAACTCTTCGTCGGATACTCCTTCTGCCAGACTAGTGAGTCTTTGTTCAAGGCCTCCGTAAGTCTCCTCTGTCCATGGATTCCCACATGGTCAACGAGCCGGTTGTACCCTAACACCTATTACACCCTTTAGGGATCAATATGATGCAAGCGGCTATTAGAAGTTCGCTCTTATCATGAATCACGCCGGACCTCTGGACTGTGCATAACATGGCTAGCGGAAAGGTAGTGAGTTCCACCTAACTACCAACACCACGTGCACGTGTTGTGCAACTGTTACTATCGCCTGTTTGCTCGATGTGTTATGTGCAATGTCCACTAGCTCTCATCTATACTCTACTCGCTCATCTATTCACGTTCACTCTACTATCTCGTCTATTCATCTAGTACTCTCATCTTTTCTTGGTACTCTATATTGGCCATTGACTGATTGTCTAAAGATAAACAATATAACCAATGTCTGGCAATATATAAAGGGCCCAATCTAGTCCTGGGATGTGCGCCCGAAAGTGCTAGTGCCCATGAGAGTTAAATGATCAAAGTGTTTGGCATTACACTCGAGTGCTATCTATCTCGACTATCTAAATGGCAATAAAAAAGTGCTATGTTCTCTCGTTGTCTATTGACAAAAGTGCTATACTATACTCGCTGTGCTGTTGCTACACTTTGTGCTATTTGTGCTATGAAAATTTTGATATTTTGTGCTATACTCGACACTCTTGCTATATTTGAAAAGTTGTTCTATTTCTTTCACGTGCTATCCTGCTATCTTATACTTGACAATCTCGCTCTATCATTAGTTACTCTGCCTTTTAATTCATTAATCATTTAAAGCCTGCTTGACTATTGAGATTTAAGTCCTACTGGGCGCTATCGCTCACCCTGCGTTATTTGTCGTTGTGTTGTCAAGTGAGACCGAGGATGAACTATACACTCAAGAGGACGGGAACGACCAGGAGTGACGTCACGAGTACCCTAGCATCCTAGCAATATGATAGAGTCATAGTTAGTCTTTTGCTTTATTTCAATGTAATTGGGCCCTATAGAATGGCTCTGATATTAGTGGTTGTAACTAGACATTGGAAAGAATATTAATGAAATTAATTTGCTTTAGTATTTATTCTTGCCTAATGGTTTGATGTCTAGTACTCGCTCTCTACCATTCACTTGCAACTGCCTCACGTTCCGATATTCCGCGTCGGGGCATGACAGTTTTGTGGTATCAGAGCCAAGGTTATTCTTAAGTATAGGATGATCTAGGTTAACCTGCCTCGACTAGAGTCAATTATTGTACCTATGTGAGTTGTGGTTAGAGCCAAGGGTAACTAGCTAAAATGAACTCACATACGCACAAATTAAATTTCACATCAATATCATGAGAATAAGTATTATTTTTTAGGAACTAAGCAACAAAGATGATTGTTGAACGTGCTCAAATGAGAGGCATGCAACAGACTATCCAAGAACTGACACATGCGATTGTGCAAGCTACCCAAGGAGGTGGCAATCGTGGTGCAGGCGACCTGCATCATAACTTTCGGAGTCTGAACCCACCCAGGTATAGTGGATCCATGGATCCAGATGAAGCTGAGCACTGGCTCAAAGAGACAGAAAGAATTTTATGCGTCATGCAATGTGCAACGGGGGATAAGCTGCTACTAGCCACGTTCCAACTTGAAAAGGATGCCCGCGCTTGGTGGGAGTCTGTTGAAGCGACCAGAGCTAATGGTTCGTTCACCTGGACCAAGTTCAAGGAAGCTTTTAATTCCAAATACTTCTCGGAGCGTGTGTAAGAAAGGAAGGCTGCGGAATTCGCTGCTCTGAAACAGCGGAGCTTGATTGTGGCCAAATATGAAGCCCAGTTCTCTAGACTGGCAAGGTATGCTGAACACCTGGTGAACACGGAGAGAATGAAGGCTAAGCGCTTCCTCAACGACCTTAAGCCTCAGTATATTACCCAACTGGCACATCTCGACATCCAAACCTACGCCGAGATGGTGAAGAAAGCACAGCTGCTGGAAGATGCTACAGACTTCACCGACCGTATCAAAGGGAAGTTCATGAAAAAGGAAATGACCTCGGGTCAGTCATCTGCTAAGCCGAACAACGGCAAGAAGCGTCCCTTCAACATCACGGAGGGATCCAGCCAAGAAAGGAAACCGAAGGTTTTCGTACCCAACACTCTAGCCAAGAGCAACTGCAAGCATTGTGACAAGCCATGTCACACCGCAGACAAGGGCTGGAGGAAAGTCAGCGCATGTCTGCGCTACGAAAGTTGCGAGCACTGCATTCCCGAGTGCCCGCTGCTGAAAGAGAGGCGCCCTAATGCGCCTAAGAAACAGGGCCGACTGCAAGCCCTGCATGATGAGGAACCTGTTACGGACTGTGGCGTGGTAGAAGGTAGTCTACAAGTTTTCTCCTTATCAGTATTTGTCTTATTTGATACTGGAGCAACTCATTCCTTTATATCTCAAAACATTGCTGATACCCTAACTGCAAAACCTATATCCATGGGTTGTGAGTTCTCTGTCACAATGCCACTAGTTGAAAAGGAGAAATTGAACAAATACTTTCCATCTGCCGATGTAATGATCTGAGACCATAACCTAAAAGCCGACCTGGTTTGTATGCCCATGGAAAGCTATGATGTAATTTTGGGAGCCGACTAGTTGTCCACTTATGGGGCAAGTGTCGACTGTAAGAAAGGAAGGGTTACCTTTAGTGACTTTCCTAAATTGACATTCTCTGGGATTAGACATAAGAGATGGATGTCTCTAATCTCCGCCATAAAAGCCCATAACATGATAAAGAAGGGGTTTATTGCTTTCCTAGCAGCCGTAGTTGTTGAAAAGAAGGGTTCTAAGATAGAAGACATCCACATAGTCCAAGATTACCCCGACGTGTTTCCTGAAGATCTGCCAGGGTTTCCCCCGGAACGTGATGTCAACTTCACCATAGAGTTGATCCCTGGAGCTGCCCCGGTATCACGTCAACCATACAGGATGTCACCTGCCGAGCTAATGGAGTTGAAGATGCAGTTGATGGAGCTGCTAGAGAAGGGGTTCATTAGACCGAGTACTTCCCCATGGGGAGCACTCGTGCTATTCCTCAAGAAGAAAGATGGATCGATGAGGCTATGCATCAACTATCGTCAACTCAATCAGCTCACCATCAAGAACAAATACCCATTGCCCAGGGTCGATGAACTATTCGACCAAATATCTGGAGCTCAATATTTCTCCAAGATCGATCTTCGATTCGACTATCATCAAATGAGGATCAAGGATGACGATATCTTCAAAACGGCTTTCAGGAGCAGGTATGGACATTATGAATTCGTCGTTATGCCTTTTTGACTAACCAATGCTCCTGCAGCCTTTATGCAACTCATGAACAGCATATATCGACCATACCTTGACAAGTTTGTGGTCGTCTTCATCGACGATATCCTCATATATTCAAAGACCAAAGAAGAGCATGAAGAACACTTGAAGATTGCACTGCAAGTCTTGCGAGACAACAAGCTGTACGCAAAGCTTAGCAAGTGCAAATTTTGGCTCGAAGAAGTGTCCTTCTTGGGCCATGTCATCTCAAAGGACGACATCTCTGTTGATCCCTCCAAAGTCGAAGTTGTACTCAATTGGGAGAGACCAACCAACATCACAGAAATCAGAAGCTTCTTGGGACTGGCTGGCTACTGCAGGCGGTTCATCAAGGACTTCTCCAAGATCGCCGTTCCTCTCACACGACTAACACGAAAGGAGAATCCATACTCCTGAAGTAAAGAGTGTGAGAAAAGTTTTCAAACTCTTAAAGATTGCCTGACCTCAACACCTGTTCTCACTCTGCCAATAGAGAGAGAAGGTTTCTCTGTCTACACCGATGCCTCGAGAATTGGGCTAGGTTGTGTATTGATGCAAAAAGAAAAGGTTATTGCTTATTCTTCAAGACAACTGAGACCCATGAAGTCAACTACCCCGTGCATGATCTGGAGTTGGCTGCTGTGGTCTTCGCCTTGATGATCTGGAGACACTACTTGTATGGTGAGAAATTCACTGTCTACTCAGACCATAAAAGTCAGAAGTATTTATTCTCCCAAAAAGAACTGAACATGAGACAAAGAAGATGACTAGAATACCTAAAAGATTTCGACTTCAACATCCAATACCATCTAGGCAAGGGAAACGTCGTGGCTGATGCTCTTAGTAGAAAGTCGATGGCATCTGTTTCATGTCTAGTCCTAGGTGAGATGCAACTACTGGAACAATTCGCAAGGTTAGACTTAAATTTTGAACATAGGGATAATCGAGTCTTGGTTGCCAATATCAAGATTCCATCTGATCTGCTAGAAGAGATCAAAGCTCAACAAGATGATGATCCATTCTTAGTTCGCGTCAAGGAAACTCTAGACGAAAGACTGGACTTTGCTATGACCGAGGATGGAAGGCTTGTCTTTCAAGGGAGGACGTGCGTCCCCGACAATGGAGAACTGAAGAGGAAGCTAATGGATGAAGCTCACAAGACAAAGTACACTATTCATCCTGGAGGTACCAAAATGTATCAAGACATGAAGAGAATATTTTGGTGGTCGAACATGAAAAGAGAGGTTGTTGAACATGCCGCTCACTGCCTTACTTGCCAACAAGTAAATACGGAACACCTACGCTCTGCTGGTGTACTCAGACCGCTAGATATTCCGGAATGGAAATGGGAAAGCATTGTCATGGACTTCATCATGGGTTTACCCAAGACTCGTGGTGGACTAGACGCCATATGGGTCATAGTCGACTAACTAACCAGTCCGCCCACTTTCTGCCCATAAAGAGTAAGTGGTCGGCGGAGGTACTAGCTGCCCTATATGTCAAAGAGATTGTAAGACTACACGGTGTTCCTTCATCTATAGTCTCGGACCAAGATCCACGATTCACAACTCATTTTTGGAAAGGACTGCAAGGTGTACTGGGTACTAAACTCAACTTTAGTACCGCATTCCATTTACAAACTGATGGACAAACTGAAAGAACCAACCAAATACTGGAAGACATGTTGAGAGCTTGCACTATAGACTTCCAAGGATATTGGAACAAACACCTATCTCTTATTGGGTTCACCTATAACAATAGTTACCAGGGGAGCATCAAGATGGCACCATTCGAAGCACTCTACGGAAGGAATTGTAGATCTCCTACATGCTGGAATGAGGTTCGAGAACAGCAGTGGCTAGGCCCAGACATGGTGCAACGTACCACAAAGGACATACAAGTGATTAGAGACTGGCTTAAGACTGCTCAGTCTAGACAAAAGAGCTATGCCGACAAAACAAAGCGACACTTAGAATTCCAAGTCGGTGATCATGTGTTCTTGAAGGCGTCACCTACACATGGCATCCAAGGATTTGGAGTGATAGGAAAGCCAATCCTAGATTCATTGGTCCTTTTGAAGTACTCGAAAGGATTGGTCAGGTTGCATACCGACTGGCGTTGCCACCAGATTTGGCATGTGTACACAATGTGTTGCATGTCTCCATGCTCAGGAAGTATGTATATGATCCTACCCATATCATTCGCCACGAAAAGTTGGTGCTGAACAAAGATGTAACATACGAAGAGAAGCCAATCAAGATACTGGAAAGGAAGGTGCAACAGCTCAGCAACCATCCCATTCACGTGGTTAAAGTCTTATGGAATAACTGTGGAGTGGAAGAAGCCACATGGGAACCGGAAGGAACCATCAGACGGAACTACCCCGATCTTTTCGGTAACACATTCTCTCATGAATGATCATATGAATTTGGGGACCAAATTCTTTTTAAGAGGGGGAGGATGTAGAACCTAGATTTTCAAAAAATAAAAATTTAATAATATAAAAAATAAACTAATTAAATTTATTAGAATATCAAATAAAATTAAATAAATAAAATAGGAAATTAATGGAAAGAGAATTTACTAAAACCCATTAAAAGAAAAGAAGTGATGGGCTTTATTAAATTGACCCAATAGAAGTTAGTGGGCCAAAATAGGAATTTTCAAAAGAGAAATAATAGGAAAATACCATAATTCGTAATTGAATTATTACTTAAATAGAAAAGAGGTGTTTAATGCATTTAATGAGAAGTTTGGGTTGGAATTGGATTCCTAACCTACCCAAATAGCTTAGCCACGAATTTACCTCTCTCCCTAACCCATTTGGAAGGTTGCAAGCTTGGAAGGGTGGAAAGAAACTAGGAAATTCGGAATAATAAGGAATTTGAGTCATAATAGGAAATATAAAGGGGAGGAATATAAAAACTCTCTTAAAACCCTCATGGCCGGCCCTAAGCTCGTACCCAAGGCTTGTTGGAGCAGGAGGAGAACACAAGGAGAGGAGAATTCGTAGGAGAAGGCTTCATCAAAGCTTCATCCCGAGTTCTTCACCTTCAAACCCTAGAAGAGGAAAATCATTAAAGGTAGGCATTCTCACGAGCATAAATCATGAAAATTTATCCGTAGGATGTTTCGCCATCAGGAACCAAAACCCTTTGGTTTCATATTTTTCCATCGAGCAAATCTTTTGTTCTTAATTTTCAAAGTTCTGTGAACTTCATAACCCTGAACCCTCTTTTTAAATTCATATCTCCATGCATACTCGTCCTCATGCCATGAGATTTTTACTGTAGGAACTAATGGATGATAGGCTTCTTTTGCCACTGAAAGCCCTAATTTCCATCCATCCTATCATGCAAATTAATTTGTTGATCTCATATGTGTACTGTTCTAAGTACTTCATGATTACCATGACTAAAGCATGTCGAAACCCAGTTTGTTTTCAAATTTCTATTTAATGTAAGTACCCATGCAGGTCTAGAACAATTCGCAATTGGTTTCACGATTTTTTATCGCCTGTACAATTAGATATGTTTTTTGGAATCACCCTATGTCAAATAGGGTAAGTCCGGCCCGAAACCGAATGAACTGTTCTTTCTCTGTCAGACTCGGGCTCAGACCTTGTGAACGCGATGGCCCAATAGGTCGCGTTCACAGGGGCATTATGACAGAGAGTTCCTTCGTGATTTGATCGCGACAGGGCCGGTCGTCGCGATCCAGCTGCCCGGTCTGTTGAGCCCATCATGACCCTCACATGACTCCGTGCAGACCTGCCTGCCCGAACCGACAAGGCCGTCATGACCTGTACAAGACCCCGTCGCGATCTCAGTGGACCGTGTCGCGACCCTCATTAGGGTGTGTCACGATCGGACTTTTTGCATGCAAACCCATATCCGTGCGTGTCTTGTTGTTCTACAGTCACCCCATGTCATGTTAACTGCCTGGTATACAGAAAAATGAAATGTTAATTATTGAATATTTTAATTAATTTAAGTCAATCACATGATCTATCTTGTCCATGATTTTCTTATTCACATGCACACACACTTTGAACCATCCAAAGATGGCTTAATTGGCATAAACATGTTACATAATTTATCTGGTAATTTATGTCATTAAATTGCCTCATTCTTAATATACTTGTGTACGTTTCTTGCGATGTTTTGGAACACCGATACCGACGCTCCACTGTTCTAGAATTCCTTTAGAACGTCGAGCACTTGTTCTATATACCCATTCTCTCTTGACTTGGATGAACTCTCCGTCGGATACTCCTTCTGCCAGACTAGTGAGTCTTTGTTCAAGGCCTCTGTAAGTCTCCTCTGTCCATGTATTCCCACATGGTCGACGAGCCGATTGTACCCTAACACCTATTACACCCTTTAGGGATCAATATGATCCAAACGGATATTAGAAGTTTGCTTTTATCTTGAATCACGTCGGACCTCTGGACCTGTGCATAACATGGCCAGCAGAATGGTAGTGAGTTCCACCTGACTGCCAACACCACGTGCTCATGTTGTGCAACTGTTACTATCGCCTGTTTACTCCACTTGTTACGTGCAATGTCCACTAGCTCTCATCTATACTCTACTCGCTCATCTATTCACGTTCACTCTACTATCTTGTCTATTCATCTAGTACTCTCATCTTTTCTTGGTACTCTATATTTGCCATTGACTGATTGTCTAAGGATAAACAATATAACCAATGCCTGGCAATATATAAAGAGCCCGATCTGGTCCTGGGATGTGCGCCCGAAAGTGCTAGTGCCCATGAGAGTTAAATGATCAAAGTGTTTGGGATTACACTCGAGTGCTATCTATCTCGACTATCTAAATGACAATCAAAAAGTGCTATGTTCTCTCGTTGTCTATTGACAAAAGTGCTATACTATACTCGTTGTGCTGTTGCTACACTTTGTGCTATTTGTGCTATGAAAATCTAGCTATTTTGTGCTATACTCGACACTCTAGCAATATTTGGAAAGTTGTGCAATTCCGTTCACATGCTATCATGCTATCTTATACTTGACTCTCTCGCTCTATCCTTAGTTACTCGGCCTTTTAATTCATTAATCATTTAAAGCCTGCTTGACTATTGAGATTTAAGTCCTACTGGGAGTTACCGATCACCTTGCGTTATTTGTCGTTGTGTTCTCAAGTGAGACCGAGGATGAACTATACACTCAAGAGGACAGGAACGACCAGGAGTGACGTCACGAGTACCCTGGCGTCCTAGCAATATGTTAGAGTCATAGTTAGTCTTTTGCTTTATTTCAATGTAATTGGGCCCTATAGATTGGCTCTGATATTAGTGGTTGTAACTAGACATTGGAATGAATATTAATGAAATGAATTTGCTTTAGTATTTATTCTTACCCAATGGTTTGATGTCTAGTACTCGCTCTCTACCATTCACTTGCAACTGCCTCGCGTTCCGATATTCTGCGTCGGGCGTGACACCTCCCATCCTTAACTCCAATCTCTTTGGCCAAAAGATCACTTATCCTCATGGTTTAAACAAACAAACTGAGTGAGATACATATGTTGTTGACTACTTTATCCTTACTTCCTGCAATGAATGTGTTATTCCTTGATGTTTGTTATCTCTTGGCTAATGAGTGTTGAGCACAGGATTCGAGTTACCTCATCTGGCGCTACATCAAGCTGCAGCTGCTGCCTTCACCATCAGTTATTTGCATTTACTATAATTATACCCTTAGAGCATACCAAGACCTTGTGGATCTAAGGAATATGGGATTTGAGTTCCCCTTTAACAAAAACAATGATTATCCCAGAGGATCCTTAGCCGCACGGATAGGCCGTTGCGCTTGGCGTGAGGACGACGGACCCATGCATAAAACTTCGGTCCTGACTGAACGCCATCGTGACAATATTATCCTTGGTTATTTCCTACTCCTTTTAACCTATTTTTCTTTTAGCCAAGCATACATGCATATTGAAATCATAGTGGAAAACCACTCTTCCAATGCAACTTGGGAGCCATTCTCTCTCCAATTCCAAAGCAATTTGAAATATTCCATTCCGAGTCAAGTACCCAACTCCCTTTGTTGTCGCCTCCGCCTGATTTTCTTAAGAACCTTTGTTTGGATATATCCCTCTATATTTCATCTTTACTCCCATAGATCCACCTGGGGCCGTGGCAGACGCCCCAATGGTGCAACCTAACGGATTGTGTCCTTAGGTACTTCCCCTTCGCTGGAAGTTGATCTCTCCCTTCGTGCCCCACGTGGCACTTACATTGTGTACCTCGTACACACCTCCTTTCATGCCCCTCGTGCACACACTTTATTTTCTTCCAATCCAAACATTTGTTTCTTTAGGTCTTCTTCTCTGGTGGTGACTTCCTGGGTGTTGGTGAAAGACTCTCATCGGGTGGCAGTCACCCAATAGCTCTGCGTGTCTATCTTTCACCTTGGCGTCTACTTTTCAGTCCGCTCCACTGCACTCCACTTCGCTACGCTTCATTTCTCTCATTCCATTTCATTCCATTCACTCAATTACATTCCACTTCGTGTCCCTTCGCTTCATTCCCCTGCAAAGCAGACACCAAGGAGTGGCAGCTGTAGACACGCGAATTCGACTCCGCCGTGACAAATTTCATATTGCGCCATAATGCCACAAATGGCCCTCATATTACCTTGCAAGAGTGTTTTCCCCATCATTTTTGATCTCACCCGTTCTTCCCCGGTGCTTCCCCCCTATTCTCGGGGTCCATTTAACAAGTGGGCGCCAATTCCAAGCTGTGTCCGGTCTGTCAAACGCGATTCATGATCTCTTGGCCTTAACGTGGCAGCTTTGATGGGCACGGCCTTAACGCGACGACTACGGCAGACGCGAATAGATGCTTAACGTGTCGGACCTCTACGATGCGACTATGAATTTCCCTATTTTATTTATGAAATATGCCTATTTTCTGAAACGCGACGGCCTTCCTCGACGCAATTCGACTTATTTTGGCAGTTTCCATAAACAAAATTATAAATTCATACGTGTCATATCGTACTGACGCTATTCAGTGCCTACTCGCATCCACTATGTCGGACGCGTTTAAAAGTCAAAAAGTCTATAACCCGGAAATTCGTCACATTTAAGAGCACCCACGTTCTGAAATCATGAGAAATCATGAATCGGGTCCTTCTAGGTCGCCGCGATTCAAAAAGTCAAATCCTAAAGTCCGCAACTAGGGCCGGCGCATTTATGAGCCCATGCTTCGAATCATTGCCCAATTGGAAACACGTCGGACGAGGCCGCCTCAATTTCAAGTCACGACAGGCTGACCCGACGCCATTCCAAAGCATGGTTGTGGGCTACGATCATTATGCGCCTGTCCCATCAAATGGACTTTCTGAATCACGGCGTCGGACCGAATGCGTTTCACTCTTATAGTCACGTCCGTTGTGCCCGACGTGATTCAAAGCTTTCATGCCTATAGATAGACCCCCGATGGTTGCCATTTTACCAATCCCCTTCCACCCGGCAAAGCCCTACCAAATTCTTCCCACGATTTCCCCACGGTGGAGCCCTGCCAGATCGACAACCCGACTCCCGAGCCAAGGAGGAGCACCTACCATTCCATGCCAAGCTACGTCCCCGTTCCTCGGAGTTCAGAGCTGGCGTCCCCGTCGTCCTCCACACGCGCGTTGGAGCGAGGCGGGAAGCTTCTTCCCTTCTTCTACTCCGTCCATTCGGTCCAGCAGCGGCTACTATGCCTTCGCGCCATCATTCGGGGAAGCACCCCCCCTATTCGTTTTCATCTCCTCCAAGCCCCACGTGGCTCTTCTTCCTTTATATACACACACACATGCAGCATACACACACACACACCTATCTCCTAGGGGTTTAAAAGCCACCACCCACGATAAGTTCTTCCCCATGCTCTCATTTCATTTATTCTTTATTTTTAGGAATTGTGTACTACACGCATGGCTAATCCCCTTTTCCTTTTCATGTCTATTTTTTCAGGGTAATCAACACGGAAAACGCCCTCTACCTTGCCGACCGTGCTCGTAGAGGAAGGGGAACCCACATTCCTGCACAATCTCCCCACGCTCCAAAAGGTACTTTTCGCGATCACCCATTCCACCCGCACCCCTTCGCATGTGCATCTCTCCATTTGGCACCCTCGCGTGCCTGGCGATCACGTTCTTTTTCTTTTCCCCCGTTTGTCATCCCTCTTTGTGGTCTATTCTTCGTGCCCCCCCCGCTTAAAAATAGGAGCGGAAAAGCGGTGTCCACAATTGTGACCAGAGCTTCAGGATGCAGTTATCCCTTTAATGTGCAAGACAGTGGAAGAAGTAGCACAGAGAGCAGCAATTCTGGAGAGGATTGTGCAGGCTAGGCTATCCGGAGGAGCAAGGACGGGCAGCTTTCGGCTTCTGCAGCAGTCCACATGTATCAGTAAGGGTAAGGCACCCTCTGGAGCATCATCGTTATCAGGGTTTGCAAAGTGGGGTTGTAAAATAAAGAAGATGTTTAGAGGATGAGGAGGTGGCAGGCAGTAGGGTTTTCAGCCTGGTGTTCAGCAGGGTCGAGGTACTAGGCCAGCATCAAAGGAAAAGCATGCAGCACATTTGAGGATCACATTGCAGACCTTGCGTGATCACCAATTGTATGCTAAGTTTAGTAAATGTGAGTTTTGGCTGAAGGAAATTCAATTTCTGGTCATGTGATTTCTGGTGAAGGGGTTGCAGTTGATCGGGCCAAGGTGGAGGCAGTGATGAAGTGGGAAGAATCGAGAACGGTGATGGAAATTAGATGCTTTTTGGGATTGGCAGGATATTACAGGCGGTTCATTCAAGATTTCTCAAAGATAGCAGCTCCAATGACAAGACTGACAAGGAAAGGAGTACCATTTGTGTGGTCTTCAGATTGTCGCCACAGTTTTACAGAGTTGAAGAAGAGGCTTACCACAACACCCATATTGGAGATTCCGTCAGGTAGTGGCGGATTTGTATTGTATACAGATGCATCTATAAGAGGTTTGGGAGCAGTGTTAATGCAACATGGAAAGGTGGTAGCCTATGCATCTAGGTAACTGAAAAAAGATGAAGAGAATTATCCAACACATGATCTACAGCTGGCAACAGTTGTGTTTGCACTGAAGATTTGGTGAGATTATATATATGATGAAAGATTTAAAATATTTACTAATCATAAGAGTTTAAAATATATTTTCTCCCAGAAAGATCTGAATTTAAGGCAGCGTAGATGGATGGAATATTAAAAGATTATGACATTAGTTTGGCATACCATCTAGGCAAGGCTAATGTTGTAGCAAACGCATTGAGCAGAAAGGCAGTTATGAATCAACTTATGATCAGAGAATGAAAATTATATGAAGAAGTGGCAGAAAATTCATTGTATATGCCAAATAGTCAGCAGCGAGCAATTTTAGCAAATAATGCAGTGGAACCTTCTCTATATTGGCAGATAGTCGAAGCGCAAAGAATAGATGAAAATTTTGTTGATATTGTGAGAATGGAGGAGGTGACGCTTGATGATGACAGTGTGGTCAGGCTTAAAGGCCAGTTATATGTTCCAGCAGATGCCGAGGTGAGGCAGAAAGTATTAGAGGAAGTACACAAGTCCAGATACACCATCCATCCAGGCAGTACCAAAATGTATCAAGATTTAAAGAAGCATTTCTGGTGGCCAAATATGAAAAGAGAGATTGCAAAGTTTATATCAAGATGTGCAGTGTGTCAGCAAGTGAAGGCAGAGCACCAGAGACCAGGAGGACTGTTGCAGCCATTACCCATTCCACAATGGAATGGGATGATATTGCCATGGATTTTGTAGTTGGTTTGCCCTGGACAGCAGCAGGTCACAATGGTATCTGGGTTTTTGTGGACAGATTAACCAAAGTTTGCAGATTGCTAGCAGTAAGTATGTCATGGACTGTGGATAGATTAGCCAGATTATATGTAGACAGAATAGTACCATTACATGGGATTCCAGTTACTATTGTTCAAATCGAGATCCCAGGTTCACTTCAGGTTCTGAGGAGTTTGCAGAGAGTCATTAGCATAGAATTTAGGTACAGTTCAGCTTATCATCCACAACAGATGGGCAAACAAAAAGAACTATTCAGACTATAGAAGACATGTTTAGAGCTTGCTGTTTAGTGTGGGGAGGTACTTGGGAGCACCACTTGGGTATGGTAGAGTTTGCGTATAATAACAGTGATCATGCAAGTATTGGAATGGCACCTTATGAAGTATTATATGGCAGACCGTGCAGAACACCATTGAATTCGCATGAGGTAGGAGAGAGTCAGGTTATGGGTCCAGAGCTGATTCAGGAATGTGTAGAAATGGTTAAATTATTAAAGAGAAGCTTCAAACAACACAAAGTCGTTAAAAGAGTTATGCAGATACCAGACGCAGGCCCTTGCAGTTTGAAGTTGGAGAATATGTCTTTTTAAAGGTTTCTCCTACCAAGGGTGTGCTCAAATTTAGCAAGAAAGGCAAATTAAGTCCGAGATATGTTGGTCCATTCAGATATTAGAAAGAATGGTGAAACAGCTTACAGATTGGATCTCCCGGCAGATTTCACAGATGCTCATGACGTTTTTCACGTTTCAATGCTAAGAATGTACATCAGGGATCCTTCCCAAGTGGTTAGTTACTAGAGAGATGATCTGAAGCCAGACATGACAATGCCGGAATATCTAGTACAGATTACAGGCCGCAGAACCCAGAAGCTAAGAAATAAAGAAATTGAATTGGTGAAAGTCAGGTGGAGAATAGGCAAGGTAGAGAGGATACGTGGGAATTAGCCAAGGAAATGATGAAAGCGTATCCATACTTGTTTGAGTAAGCCTTTAATTATTTTAGGTGATACTACCATGCTTGTTAATTGAAAACTTTTGATGTCGAGCTTTCTTCTTAAATTTTAAGGATGAAATTTCTTTTAGGTGATAGTAATGTATCGTATGACCGTTCGGATCTTAGCTTAATGGTTTTAGAGGCCAGTGTGTGGCCCATTAGCGTCTGTTACAGGTGTTTACGCAGGTTGTGAGGCTTTGTGGGCTGACAGTTTGGGCCCAAAGCGCTCACTGGTTCACTGTTTATGAACGCGACTGGGCTAGGCATCGCGTTCTGAATGCGACGGCCCTGAGTGTCACGTTCTGGTTACCACTGTTTGAGGTCTTCGTCTGCATGTTCGCCGCATGTCGCACGCCGGGCGGCTTGCTGACGTCGTCAGTGGAAGGCGACGGCCACCTACGTCGCATTCTTGTCGCGACAGAAGGGTGCGTCGCGTTCTCAACTATGAGGTGTTTTTAGAAGAGGTCGTCCGAACAAAGCTATGAAAGCTCTGCTCGGCTAGGGAGGAGTTTTCGTGGAGGGTTTTTGGGCGATTCGAGGTTCTGGAGGTGTTTTTGGCGTATTCTCGCGGCGAGGACGACGCACAGAGCGGGGGAAACACTGGGCGATAATCGTTCTTCGTGTTCTTCGTGAAGGTAGGGAGATTCTGCCCTGTTTTACGTCGTGGATTGTGTGTGATGCATGTGCGGCTTGCTAATGGCTTTATAGATGCTAGATATCCAGCTAGGGCATCATATAGAGCATCAATAATCGATGGTTTTGGTGTTTTACATGGCTTGCATGGGAAATCCAGAGATGGGATCCCGGATTAGGGTTTCACCTGTGAAGGCGATGGACCTGGGTGTCGCAATCAAAATGCATCAGCCTGACCCATCGCGTTCTGCTTCTGAACGCGACATATCGAAGGGTCACATTCTGAAGGCAACCAAGGATGCTGTCGTGTTAAGGGTCCTGAGGGCTATATGTTTATGCATGGTTTTATTGTTATCAGATTATCCTTATGTGTTATGTATGATGTTGATAAGCGGTTCATTGGCACCTGTAGAGCTCAAGGAGCAAGTTGTTCTCGTGGTTGTCATGGTGTTCACGTAAGTTGTGCGGTGTGTTCAAGTGGTTTGTGTGTGCGTGGCGAGTAGTGTGATGCCTACCATGGTTACCTCTTCAGTTGGAAACCCCAGTTTTTGTATGAGTCAGGCACGTTAGTGCTCGGGGCTTGTCCCGATACTTATTTACCGTCGAGGTTTGTGTCGTCTTCCTGGACACCCTCGCTCTTGTGTAGAGTTGTACGTTCGACTGAGGGAAAGATGGCAGTGAGACAGCGACTTGTGAGAGTTTGTCTTTTGTCACTTGTAGCACGCTCGTGGTTGGGGGTTACAGACACCAGTAGATGTACTGGGCCCCAGCTACTTCTATTTTCCTGTGCCTCTCTTTAGGGTGCTCAGGCTGGAGACCCTAAAGGTGCCAGGCATGGACCAACGGCAGTGTGGTCTGCAGGAGTGGCGTTGGTTGGTCTCCACAGTTTCTTGACTTGTTCTAGTGGAGCGGCAACTGGATCTTTCGTTCATGGCTGCGAGACTAAGAGGTAGTCCTGTGTGGTTTGTTCGAGTCGGTTGCTGGTGTCGCAAACCAGTCTTCATGACTCGAGTGTGGCATTTTCTACTTTAGCATGTACACTTGGCGAGGTTTGCCGTTTATTTATTAAAGGTTGATTTCTGTTAACGACATGCGGTATGTAGTGTTTATAGCTTTAATATCCTGAGTAGGTAGCTTTATAAATTGCTATTGTAGATTCCTGCTTCTTTACATGTGAGTTTCATTTTGTTCGACTTTTGGGGGAGTTTCCCCACTGAGCCAGTGACTCGAGAGTCAGTGGACTTAGAAAAATTTTTGAGGTGCAGTTTGTTCAAAATATTTTCTGTGGTGTATGTATTAGTGTATTCAATTTGTAGAGTCTTTTAAAAGGTTTTGTCATAGCAAAATAAATGTTACAATAATTTAAAAACTTAAATTATTTTCTTAGGGTTAGTTGCTCAACAATTCTCCCCCTTTTTGTTAATGACAAAAACTTTTAAATAGACAGTGAAAATACCAAATGTTAAGATTTAAATATGCAAACATATGATCTCCTGAGGATTTTTAGTTATATATTTCCCACTTCTTTATTTGTTTCTCACTTCTTTCTCCCCCTTTGTGGCATTAACAGAAAAGGTAAAAGATGTAAGGTGAGAGATAAGTACATCTAGAAGTAAAAGTAAGAATAGATATTGCATTGAAATTGAACTAGTCAAATACATAAAATGTTTAAGACTTGGACAAGGAGCTAGGTAAGTATAGGGAACGAGGGACTTGGGCTAAGAAAGGCTGACGAAGATCCCACAACTTCTTCTCATTGTCAGGGAAGAAGTTTTCAAATAGACTGGCATCAATTTTATAGGTGGGGCCTATCTGAGGGAGTTTCCTATAAGATTTAAGATGACAGTTGTGGAACCAGGTGAGTCTCTTATAATAGTGACTACGACCCAGAAGGGTTTTGAGAGAATAAATTTCCTATGGGCCGCTAAATGAAGAAAATCATGCACAATGATATTCCAATGCAATCCTTGATGAATTGCAGCTTCCTTGGCTTGATAATAGATTAAGTACCTCTGCTTCCATTTATGAGCAAGAGGCTTCCAAAGAGTCTCATATCCTTTGCAGAGATACTCAGCAACTGAAATCTTGAACTTTTCACAACCGGAATGGTCTTCAAAATATGCAGCTGCCCATTGATCCTCTGTGAATCTCTCAGACTCAGCATAACAAATCTAATAGTCTAACATGTGCCGGGAATTCTGAGGTGCTTGCATGAGGGCAAACATATGAAAAGATAAACTCATATTGTACTTGATCCTAAACCTGGTAGCTATTCGGATGTGCCTATTGAAAACAAGTTGTGCAAACTCTTTTCTTGCAGAAATGGCACCAATTAAGCTTGGGTACAAGCCAGAAGATAATCCAACAGCCATGGAGGGGGAAATCTGTCTCTGACCTCAGATAATGTTTTCACATTGGCCTTTGTTGACATCTGGCACTCCCAATTTGAATCTGGCATGGTTGAATTCCTTCATCTTAGTGTACTTGGCCTAAGAGTCTCTAATGAGGTTGCCAAACATATCATAAAACCTAAGATTCAGGTGATGATGAGGATCTAGAAATTGGTTCCTGGATAGGGTTTGCTGGTATTTGGTGGCTTCATTAGGATAGATTTCAAGAAATTCTTTGGAATTCAGACTGTGGCTTTTCTGAGAGATCAACTGGAGATCAGCTAACAGTACTTGACATGTATGAAGAAGAGATGGAAGCCAATCCTCAAAGGTGAAACCTGGCATTTTATTGACTTCAAGGAATGTCTTGATGGTCAAGAATTCCCTGAACAAGTTCATATGGTGTTATGAGTGGTAGATGAAGGCATACCAAAAAGGAGGGAGGAGTTTGGTATGGTTGTCTTTCAGTATGCGCCCACCTTTAGATGAAAGTTGGACACTACATAGTATTTCTGAAAGTGAAAGGTGGATCTGCCTGCTAGAGGAGTGGATGCAGTAGGAAGAGAAGAAAAGAACCTAGGAGGTTGGGTTTGGAGTGTGAGTCTGGTTGTCTGAGATGGTTTGAAATAGTATTTCAGAGGATAGATGGAAAACTTGACATTATCAAAGGCAATTGGCTGATCCTCTGGAAGAGATGTAGAGGGAGGAGGATCAGATGAGGTAGGAGGTGGAGGTTGTTGGTGTTGTGGTGCATCATCAGAAGGAGCTGGAGGTGTAAGAGCAGTGGGGGCAGTAGGTTAAGATGAGGATGTAGGAGGTTGTTCTGGTTCCGAAGGAACAAGAGAAGAGGAAATAGTAGTAGTAGGAGGAGTTGGTCCAGGTGGAGGAGGAGAGGAAATGGTCAAGGGGTTGGAGGACACAGAATGACCATTCTTAAGGAGTCTTCTTCTAACCTTCCTCTTAAAGGTCTTGACCTTGGACCTGGCATCTTCCTCTAAATCTAGAGACTCTAGGGGCTTCTTAAGCCTAGACTCCTCCTGCTGCTGCTGCTCAGACTCAAATGTTACTGAGTATACTGCTGCTGCTCAGGCTTCTGCTAATCTTCAACAATTACCACTCAGGGCTGCTCTGGCTCTGGCTCTTCCTACTATTGTTGTTCCAATTGCTGCTCTTGCTCAGGCTGTTGCTGCTTCTCTTGCTCTTGCTGCTGCTGCTTTTCTTGCTCTTGCTACTGAGCTGGTGGTTGCTACTCCTCTAGATGAGAAGTTGGTGGTCCAGAAGGCTGCTTGGTGCCCTGTTGGCACACTAATTGAAGCAATAGGACCTTCATCTGCTGGACCTCCTCAGTCATAGCATCAAATTTGGCATCAATAAATTCACTTGCACGTGTAGGACTGACAAGCTCTCTTGTTGCTTAGTCAGTAAATCCAATATGGCATTTATACTGTTGCTACTCTCCCCCTGAGACCTTGGCCGGGTCTCATGATGAGAAGGGGAGAACTGATGCTGTACTTCTTCAAACTCTTGCATAACCGGAGTAGATCTATCAAAATTTTCTTGTTCATGTGCTACTCCTTTACCTTTCAAGTCTCTAAGTACTTGATTAATGGTTTCTTCTAGTGCATCATGTCCTGGAGATGAGGCAGGAGCTTGATCTTGTTGGATTGGCTCTTGAGTAGGGGCTTCTACTCCTTCTTCTCTAACTGCTTGCTGACTAATTGGAATGGATGAGGAATCCTGTGCTTCATCAGGAAACATCTCATGGGTGCATTGGGGCACAGAATCCTTAACCGATAAATTCTGATTTCTGTTCTCCAAAGAATAGTGGTTTCTTCTCAATGTAGACAAGCCAATCTTTTCCTTTACTCCCACTGAGATTTCTCCACTAAGGTCCAATGAGAATCTCTTAAAGATTAGGGAAAGCAAAGGTCCATATTGAAGGGACTCCTGTAAATTTTGGATGCTATCATCTTTTCCAAAATAACTGCTTGTAGGTTGACCCTATGTCTTTGAATAGCCCAAAACAATAAACTACCATCCCTGGCAGTTATGGAGGAATGGGTCCCTGCCCTTGGTGTGATGATATTTGTGATGACAGAGTGGATGATCCTTTTCTCTGCAGACAACTCATTGACTAACAAACCTTTCTTGCTTACTGTCCCCAGACCACCAATGATGCCCATTTTCTATTTATCCATAGGGACTATCTCACTAAGCTTGTGCCCGGAGTTGGGACAGTCCAGAAGTTCAACTAGCAAATCTTCAGAAACTATGACTTTGGTGCCCTTCACATAGCCTGTAACTGAACTCTCTGAGGAGACTTGGAGAGTGACAAAGAAAGCCTTAAGGGCATTCTGAAACGTGGGTTCAGAGATCTGACACAGTCTGGTCCAACCCATCGCTGCTAGGGTTTCTTCTACCCATGCTAGGCTACCATGTAACTGAGAGAAATCTACAACCTTCCCCGGACAGATGGAAAACTTGGCAGAAGATCACATTGATTAGATGCAAGATCTTCTGTGGTTTAACTTTCATTATCTTATACAGAGTTGATAACTTTGATTTCCACTTTTTGACGCAAAACAAATCACTTTTTAGGTGAAATGGCCCGGTTACTCAGTGGTTCAAGAATTTGCATTGCTCTGTTTGTATCTTTCCAGATTGTTGATCATTTTCTTTTGATGTTTTGCAGGAATATGTTTGCTTTGACCAGAAAAGTCATGACTACGAATTTAGAGAAATTATTCTTAACATGTGGTAAAAATGAAGCTTAAACATACACATGTGAAATATTAAAGCCACTCATGTGCCTATAATAGTGTTTTACAAATCATTTTAAAAATATTCAGTTTTAAGATTGCTTAACCTTGAAATGATAATGAATCTTTGAAATTAAACTAAGTGCACAATGAGTTCAGGTTCAATGTCTTAATTCTCTCATAAGAAAATAGCACAATGACTCAAAAATTCTGATGATTGGGGCTCAATATAGACAACAATGTCAAGAGAAATTAGTGAAGAATAGACAATGACTCCCCCTCAACAATTGCATAAAGGAATCTTGATACTTGGCGGAGACATATACTCACGCATAGTGAAAGTGTCCAAACAAGCCTAACTTGCCTTTCTTCAAATCACTATTTGATATACCAAGAATTTCAATGCAACTGAGAAGTAGGAATTATTTGCAAGAGAGAATGGCCTTTATTTGCACAAAGAATTGAGATGAAGATTTCAGACATGTGAAAACTTGCATAAACCAAGATCTCTTCTAAGAGAAGTGAATCTAGGTTCTGCAAGAGGCTTAGTGAAAATGTCAGCAATTTATTTTTCTGTGTCAATGAAGTGGAGTTCAAAAGAATTCTTTGAGACTTCATCTCGAAGGAAATGATGCCGAATGTCAATATGTTTTGTGCGGGAATGCTGAATAGGATTTTTGGACAGATTTATAGCACTTGTGTTGTCACAAAGAATGGGAATGCAACCTAATGTGTGATTATAATCTAGAAGTTGATGTTTGACCCAAGGACTTGGGTACCACAGCTACCAGCAGCAACATACTCAGCTTCTGCAGTTGAAAGAGCTACAGAATGTTGCTTTTTGGAAGCCCAAGAAATAAGACACCCTCCTAGATATAAACACAACCCACTAGTACTTTTTTATCAAGTTTGCACCCGGCATAATCAGCATCACTATATGCAATCAAGTCCAATTTACATCCAGAAGGATACCAAAGACCCAAAGCACATGAAGAAAGAAGATATTTGAAAATTCTTTTAACAGCAGACATGTGGCTATCTTTAGGATTTGCTTGAAATCTTGCATACATGCAGACACTAAATTGAATATCTGGCCTAGAGGTAGTTAAATAAAGAAGAGATCCAATCATACCTCTGTAAAGTGTAGCATTAACAGGCTTACCAGAAGTATCACTCTTAAGTCTTACACTTGTGGCCATTGGTGTGTTGGATGGCTTGATGTTTTGGAAGTCAAACCTCTTGAGCAGCTCCTTGACATATTTTATTTGACTCAAAAAATTTCTTCAGCAGTTTGATGTACTTGCAGACCTAAAAAGAATGTAAGTTCACCCATGAGACTCATTTCAAATTCAGATTGCATAAGATGGGCAAACTCATTGCATAAAGTATTATTTATTGATCCAAAAATGATATCATCAACATAAACTTGAACAGCAATGAAATAATTTTTTGCAGTTTTTGTAAACAAGGTTTAATCAATGTTTCCTCTTATGTAACCTTTATTTACAAGAAAGGGGCTCAACCGGTCATACCAAGCTCTTGGAGCTTGTTTAAGACCATAAAGAGCCTTATTAAGTTTAAAAACATGATTGGAAAATTTTTCATTTTCAAAACCAGGGGGTTGTTTGACAAAAATATTTTCTTTTATGTATGCATTTAAAAATGCACTCTTGACATCCATTTTAAAGACTTTGAATTTGAAAGAAGCAGCAAATGCAAGGAATATTCGAACAGCTTCAAGTCTTGTTACAGGGGCATAAGATTCTTCAAAATCAATACCAAGTTCTTAGTTATACCCTTGAGTAACAAGTCTAGCTTTATTTCTAACAATTTGACCAGATTCATTCAATTTATTTCTGAAAATCCATCTAGTTCCAATGACAGAAGTTAAATCTGAAGGTTTTGGTACTAAATCCCAAACTTGATTTCTTTCAAATTGATGAAGCTCTTCATGCATAGCATTTATCCAGTTTTCACAAGATAAAGCTTCATCAACATTTTTGGGTTCAATTTGGGAAAGTAGTGCCAAACAATCTTCAACTATGACAGAATGAAAAGATGATCTGGTTCTTATTCCATCTTGCAAATTACCAACAATGCTTTCAAGTGGATGATCTCTTAAAAATCTTGGTTCAGAAATTACCTCAGGGTTTGCATGATTTTCAGGAACATGATTACCTGAATCACTTGAAGTTGGCAATTCAAGAACCTCATGTGCATTTGGTACTTCTTGCTCTTCAAGATTTGTAGATGGATGTTCAAGAAAATCATCCTCATCATCACATAATGGAGTTCTGCATGAAGTAGAATGTCAATCTTTTGGAAGTTTTCATCAAAAATGACATGTGGAGATTCTTCCACAGTCTTATTTTTCAAAATATAAACTCTCTAAGCTCTTGAAGTTTCAGAATAACCTAAAAAGATTGATTCAAAACTTTTTGCATCAAATTTATCACGATTTTCTTTGTTGTTATTGTGAACAAAACATTTGCAACCAAAAATTTTGAAATATGACACATTTGGTTTTTTATTCTTGAACAATCATAAGGGATTTTTCTGATCTTTGGTCTTACTAATGCTCTATTCAAAATGAAATTAGTTGTATTTACAGCTTCTGCCCAAAAAGGTTTAGACAGTTTACTTTCAATGAGCATAGTTCTAGCCATTTCCACAAGAGTTCTATTTTTCCTTTCTACAACTCTATTTTGTTCTGGAGTTCTAGGGAAGAAAACTTATGGAGAATTTTCAGTTCAGTACAGAGATCAGAAAATGATTTATTTTTAAATTCACCCCCATGATCTGTCAAAATGGAATTTAGTTTGAAAGATAAACCCACTAAGGCAGAATTGTAAAATCTCCTGAATTCTGAACATGCATCACTTTTATGGGATAAGAATAAGACCCAAGTATATCTTGTAATGTCATCAATGATCACAAAGCCATATCTATTACCACTGAGACTTTGAGTTCTGGTTGGACCAAAAAGATCCATATGAAGCAACTCAAGTGGTTTAGATGTAAGTACTTCATTGAACACTTTAAAAGATTTTCTTATTTATTTTCCTTGAGCACATATCCTACAAACAGGATTGTCAATGACTGGGAAAGATTCAGGAAGACCTTTTACAAGATTCATTCTTATGAGTCTACTAATGGTTGTGAAACTTGCATGACCCAACCTTTTGTGCCACAACCAAGCAGTGTCATTTTTATTTCCAATTAAACAAACATTTAAAGAAGAATTATCACACAAATCAATCATGTAGACATTATTTTCTCTTTTTCCAATCAATTTAATTTGCTCAGAAGAGGAGTCAATTATTTTGCATGAATCATGTTCAAAAAGAATCTTATGACCATTGTCACACAATTGACTAATGCAAAGCAAGTTGTAATTCAAACCTCAACTAAACAAACATCATCACTTAAGGTAATGCAAGACTTACCAATTTTTCCTTTGTCAATTATTTTTCCTTTATTCTTACCTCTAAAGGTGACTGATCCACCTTCCTTTTCAATCAAGCATGAAAATTTATTTATGTCTACTGTCATGTGCCGTGAGCATCCACTGTCAAGAATCCAGATGTTGTTGGAATTGGATGCACGGCTTTCCTGCACATAACAAAATTAGACAAGAAAAGTTTTTGGTACCCACATGAGATTGGTACCAACATTCTGAGTGAGAAGAGATAACAAATCCTTTCTAACCAAATTTGTGTATTTTTATTCACATTGTTTTTTGAAACAAAAGATTCAACTCTTTGTTTTTCAATTTTCTGAACATTATACCTCTTAGTTGATTTATTCCACTGTGAAAAACTTGGCATGTATTGCTGTTGATATGCAGGAAAAGATGAATGATAGAAATAAGGATTGAACCATTGGTTACCATTGTACCTTTGGTTCCAAGACTTATTCCATCTTGAATTGTAAGAGGAGAAAACATTGCAGAAAGATGATTATTGATTGGTTTGAAGTTTTTGTGATTTTTATAAGAAGAGTAGGTCGACCTCTGACTGGGATAGGTCGACCTGTGCATAGTTTGTGTCGACCTAGGTAGGGTATGTGTTGACCTCTCAGGTTCTTTTTGTTTTTGTATTTTTCCTTTGTTTTCAGATGAGCTTGCCTTGACAAATTTTATTAAAGGAGTTTTTGATGATTTTATTTTCTTTGGAGATGATTCAATTTTCTTTGAATTTTGTGGTTCAAAACCTAAGTCATGCTTGTTTGAATTCATCTTAACTCCAAGTAGAGCATTCAAATTGTCTTTCCTTGAGTGAAGTTCTTGATGATATCTTCTTTTTCTTTAATGCAAAGATTGAGTTTTTCAATTTCATTCAAATTTTCATGATTTTCCTTTTCTTTCTTGATAGAATTGATGAGTTCTTTGTTCAATTTTTGAATTTTCAATTTCAGATCATCAACAAAAATCAACAGTTCATCATTTTCTTTGATTTGGTCTGAAATTTGAGCTTCCAATTCAGAAATCTTTACAGATGATGAAGTATCATGAAGAATGCTTTCAATTTTTCTTTTCAAGTATTTATTTTCTTTTCTAACATCAGAAAGATTTTCAACTAAATTACCATATGCTTCTTGCCAATCTTCAATGGTAAATAGTTCAAAAGATATATCTACCTGTTCTTCGCTGCTTCCTGCCATGAAGCAGATTTCATTCCCTTCTGAACTTGAGGATTCTTCATTGCAGTCTGAGCTTTCATCATCTGACCATGTAGCCACCATGGCCTTGTTCTTCTTTTTGTGGAACTCCTTCTTGTGGTTTATGTGCTTTTCCTTCTTACCTTCTGGACAATCAGCCTTCATATGTCCAGATTTGTTACACCTGTAACACACAGGAACTTCATCAGTTTTCTTATGATCAACATGGGTGAAATATTTCATTTTACTAGACATGGCATTTTGCTTATTACCAAAATTCTTCTTGTTTGATTTCAGAAATACCTTAAACTGTCTAGTGATGAAAGCAAGATTATCATTATCAGATTCAGATTTCTCAGATTCAGAATTTTCTTTAGATTTTCCTTTATTACTTGATGAAGCTTTAAGAGCAATGGTTTTTGTTTTTAGCATGTGTTCTTCTGATCTCTTAAGATTTAACTCATATGTCATTAATGATCCAATGAGTTCATCCAATGTGATTTTGGATAAATCCTTTGAATCTTCAATGACAGTTGCTTTAGTGTGCCATACAGGAGATAATGAGTGCAAGATTTTTCTTACCAATTCTTCATTTGAGTATTCCTTACCCAAGGCTCGAAGTCCATTTATAATAACCATGAACCTAGCAAACATCTCAGATATAGTTTCATTAGATTTCATGATAAACAACTCATAATCAGAAACTAACATGTTAGCCTTAGTCTCCTGACTTGAGATGTGCCCTCATAAAGCAATTCTAATTTATCCCACATCTCCTAGGCAGACTTACACATAGAGATTCTAGAATACTCCTTTGGATGGATGGCACATTGCAGCATGTTCATGGCGCTGTAGTTCAGGGTGACCCTTCTGATATGCTCCCTGGTCCATTGATCTTCATCTCCAGTGACTTCAATTGGTCCTTTTTCAACAATTCTCCATACTTCATAGTTCTGTGCTCTAAGAAAAACCATCATCATATTCTTCCAGTAAGGATAGTCAGTACCATCAAAAAATGGAGGCCTATTAATTGAATGACCTTCAGCAACAAAACCTCTAGAGTCCAAGATAAAGAAAATCAAACCAAAACACACAACAATTTGAGCAAGTAATTGAGTGAGTCAAAATCTGAAATACAGAAAATTCACCAAAGCACCTTAGAGTATAGAATTGACTCTGACCTACTCTGATACCAGATGTTGGGGATCGGATAGGTGACTTTGACAAATGAACTAAGAAATTGTATGTATAGCAGAGAAATTAAAATAAGTAAAACACACAATTCGATCAAATCCAAGTGTGGTGTGTGAGAATAGTGAATAAGTATAGCAAACCACAGTGCACAGAAGATTTTTAAGGTGGTTCGGAGATCACAACTTGTGTCTCCTACATCCACCTTCTCACAACGGAGGAACCACTAGCACAAGTGCAGTACAAACTAGAGCATGACGACTCTGACCTCTTTGAGTGTAACAACTCAAAGACACCCAGGAGATAGGCACGACAACCTACTCCACAGACCACTTGTGAATTCAGCAAATTCACAAGCCTTGAGCACTACGGCTCAAGCACCAGAGCACAACGGCTCCAACCCATAGTACAAAGTACTCAAACCTCTGGATCACAATAGATCCAAGTTCTGCTAGAACAAGCACACTTAGAGAATAGATCCTCTAACACGATCTATCTCAATACAATAGAAATGGTAGAGACAAATAGAATTGGGAGATCTGTGTAGAGCACATACACAGATTGTAACGACCCTCTTTATATCGGTACGGTTCCACCAACCCACGTCGATATAGAAAGCATCGCCACAGTGGGACATTTACCCAACACTAGTACGATAGGCTGAAACATACACAAATATATGTATATCACATGACAGCGGAATTTAAAGAACTGAAAAGAAATCTTATTCCATCATCCACATTCTATTCACAGTTCGTATAGAAGAAAAGAGAACTAAATTTTCATAACTGAAATAAAATAAATACATTGTCCACATGAGACTACGCAGAGTCTTTATTACACACTATGAAGTAAGGAAAGGTACAATGCTAAATCCACAACAAGCTCTCCTACTCTCGCTCCGAGTCGCTCCTAACGATCTCCTCGGAAGAAGTAGAAACGTCTGCACCTGTACGCCGGAGCAAGAATGAGTTCAAAAGAACCCAACAAGTAACACCAAGCACACTAAACATACATGTATCAAGTAATCTCCATATCCTTATGCTACACCATTAACACATAATGCATGGAATGGACAGTTTATTCAAATAGAGACCTATGCATAATTCTACGCATATTACACACGGAATTCTGTTTTATACAAAATAATCTAATCCTATCACATGCTTTCTACATACTTTCAATATGCTAACTGATTTCATTCAACTATTCATATGCTAAATGTTGATCATTTTACACATATCATAACGGCTAATTAACATGAATTCTAAAATAAATTCTCACATAGATAACACATTTACATTAGTGAAAAGCTCGCTGTTTTACTACTATTATGTCACATTCACAAGAAATTATCCTTTTTGCATGTTTTCATAAGAATTTCATGAACACATATTCACTTACACAGGTTCACAATTTACACATTTCTTTTCACTTAAACACATTTTCACTTTTTCTTAATGCCGTGACACATAGCCCAAACCACTTTAGAAGGACACACACTAATCACATCACATATCTATCACCTAGGCATTTCAGTGATAAATCTTAGTTACTGCGCAGAACCGGGAGAAGCACTCTCCACCCTAACCAGCGATACTTGTTCGCCTCCAGGATTTAATCCAATGCCCATGGGACATCACACACTTTGAACTTTCCATGGGGACTTTACCACAGTACAGTTCCACAGCCCTCTAAGGTAGCAGTGTCACCCATTGGCACATTTATACATTTTTCAAATTTCAACATACATCTAAATGCACATTTTTACACATTCATCTCATGCTCGCACATTTACATTCTTCAGTATTACCTAGCATGGTACTACTGTCTTCAGTATTAATCAAGTTTTTTAAAACAAGTCTAATCATGCTGAAATTTACAGAATTAAATACTAATCATATTAACATGCATTATTTGTTAATATCTAACATAAAATAATTATATATAGCTATTGTCATCAGTTCAGTACAGAAATTTAACCATAAATCTATCACAGTTAACCATCATGCATACCAAGATTTACATTTTTCTGAATCACGCATAATTTCTGAAAATTCTAACAGTGATGTTATCAAATGTAAAAATAGTCAAACTGACATAAATTTTCATTGTTCGGACCCACAACTTATTACATACATGAATATGATAGTACTAATTATATATCAATTTATAGGAATTTAACTAGTTTCGCATGAATTATTACCATTTCTACACTGAGGAGACATATTCACTATTTTTCGGTTCAGAAAATTAAAAACACTACACAAATATTATAACTTCCCAAATTTTGACATATGCATTAGACCTCATAACTAGGGTACAGAAATTTCATGATAGTTAAATTCTATACATATTTCACAAACAAGATTTTTCAAGATTAAAATTCTATCGGTAGCACATTCAAGGAATTCTAATAATTAGGGTAAATTAAAAATTTCACAATACCTCACAGTACACCCAAACATGTATATTACATATATATAAAATTTACCATATATCCTCATGCGGAAAAATCTCGAAAATTAGCTTATAGAAGGGCAGACCTGCACACTGTTGCAGTCTGAAGAACTTGACGGCATGGGGTAGCCGTCTATAGGTTAACGGCAATATATGATGCCACCAACGCATGATATTAGCGGCAAGGGATCATGCCGTTAATATCCTGTCTAGACTGAATCGCTAACAAATCACTTGAATGGGGGGTTCCAGGACACGAGAAAATCCGTAAAATTCCTGGGACATACTAGACACATGTAGGGTTAATGTGAGTGGGGTACTTGCCTCTTGTAAAATCCACAAGTGACGATTCAAGACGGAGAAGCCCTCCTCGGCCTGTGCCAAAGAGCCTTCAAATCCTCCTTATTCGGGTTCTCTGTTGATCTTCACTGCACACCAGCGTGGGGAAGTCGTTCCGGATGTTCAGAGTTGTCACCAGTCGATGCAGATCACCGGATGAAGCCTCCCGAAGTCGGATCTCTCAGATTCAAGTTGGGGTTTTCGCATAGAAGAGCTAGGTTTTTGACCCAAGAGTCAAAAGGATGGATCTGGCCGAAAATGGGTAATATAAAGGGTGGGGGCCGGAGGATATGCTAAGGGGTAAGTCTTAGAGCCGTTGGGAACGGTTTCTAAACAAATAGCGAAATTTTCGGAGGCGTTTCCGGATCTGGAAATGTAACTGGTCCGGATATTGGCGTCCATATCTATGGTCGCCTATCCAAAGTGGGCGTCATCGATATTGCCGCCTAAACCTAGTCAACGTCAGCCGATGTTGACGCCGACTGGCCGACAAAATTCACTTAAAATATGCAAATTTATACACCACAAACCTAAACTATATATATATATATATATATACTTGTATACAATATGCATATACAATAACACTAATTCATACAATTTGTATAATAAATACTATGCACAATAATCTATACATCAATAGTATACTCTTATATGTTAACAATATACTTAAGCAAGCAAGATAAAAATCAAGGGCCTTACACCCTCTCTCCCTTAAGAAACTTCGTCCTCGAAGTTAGACTGACACTACTCAAACAACTGAGGATACTTCTTTTTCATTACATCCTCAAGCTCCCAAGTACCTCCTCTCGCGAGAAGTTACGCCATAAGACCTTTACTGACGCAATGCTCTTGTTTCGGAGATGTTGAACCTTCCGATCAAGAATAGCTACTGGTTGCTCTACATAAGAAAGATCTGGCTGGATCTCCACTGGCTCATGGCTAATAACATGTGACGGATCTCTGACATACTTCCTGAGCATAGATACGTGAAAAACAGGATGAACGCTAGCCAATGCTGGAGGTAAAGCTAGCTCATATGCCACGTTGCCAATCGTCGGAGAATCTCGTACGGGCCAATGAATCTAGGACTCAACTTACTATGCCTGCCAAATCTAACTACACCACGCGTAGGCGAAATCTTCAAAAAGACATGCTCACCTACCTCGAATTCCAAATCCTTCCTCCTGTTGTCGGCATAACTCTTCTATCTATCCTGTGCCGCAACAAGCTTCTTCCTAATAAGCTGGACTTATCCGAAGTCTCCTGAAAACTCCGGACCGATCAACTGCCTATCACCGGTCTCCTCCCAACACAAAGGAGATCTGCAAGGCCTACCATACAAAGCCTCAAATGGAGCCATGCCAATGCTCGCATGAAAGCTGTTGTTATATACGAACTCCACTAGAGGTAAATGGCGCTCCCAATCATCCTTCCAATCCAGCACACAAGCCCTCAACATATCCTCAAGCGTCTGGATAGTCCTCTCGGACTGTCCATCTGTCTGGGGATGAAATGCCGAACTGAGCTTCAACTCCAAACCTAACACATCCTGAAGACCCTTCTATAGCCTTGAAGTAAATCTCGGATCTCGATCCGAAATGATAGACTTCGGTACCCTTGCAATCTAATAATACTACTAACATACAGTCTAGCTAAACTCTCTACTGACTGCTTCTTCTTCATAGGCAAGAAATGCGCAGTCTTCGAGAATCGATCTACCACTACCCAAATCGAGTCATTACCTCGTCTAGATCGAGGCAAACCCGTAACAAAATCCATAGTGACAGCTTCCCACTTCCAAACTAGGATTTCATCTTCTGCATAAGACCAGATGGTCGCTGCCGCTCGCCTTCACTTGCTGGCATACTAGACATCTAGACACAAACTCAGCTACATCCTTCTTCATGCCAGACCACCAAAACGATCTCTTTAAATCCTGGTACATCTTAGTGTTACCGGATGAATAGAGAACCTAGATCTATGAGCTTCTGCTAAAACATGCTCATGAATATCTACAATGTCTGGAACACAGACACGATGATGGAATCTAATCACACCATCCTCATCAAGAGCAATACCCGCTTTGCCCACTAACTCTTGGAGTCTAGGGTCGGCTTTCTGATGCTCGATCACCTCATCCAACACCGATGACCTAATGGACAGCTGAGCCACAAAAGCTCGGCACAATGATGGCTCCAACTCGGTCATCGCACACGCTACATCCTCCAACATCTTTCAGTCCTGCTGGAGAGACGACATCTTTCTACTAAGGGCATCTGCTACGACATTCGCCTTTCCAGGATGATACTGGAGGTCGAAGTCATAGTCCTTCAGGAACTCAATCCATCTTCTCTGCCTAAGGTTTAATTCCTTTTTGGAGAAAAGATACTTTAGGCTCTTGTGATCAGTGAACACCTCAAATCTGACACCATAAAGATAGTGCCTCCAGATTTTCAGTGCATGAACCACTGCCGCGAGCTCAAGATCATGAGTCGGATAGTTTTGCTCATGCTCCTTCAATTGCCTCGAAGCATATGCTACCACCCTTCCTTGCTGCATCAACACACAGCCAAGGCCAATCCGAGATGCATCCGTGTAGATAGCAAAATCCTCTACCCGCTCGGTAAAACTAACACAAGGAGCCGATGTGAGTTTAGTCTTCAATAATTGAAAACTACTCTCACACTCCTCGGACCAGACAAACTTCACTCCCTTCCTGGTCAGCTGAGTCAATGGAGCGGCGATGGATGAAAATCCCTCAATAAAACGCCGATAATAACCCGCCAAACCAAGAAAACTCGAATCTCCGAAGGAGTCTTGGGACTCTCCCAATCCATAACAGCTTGGACTTTCGCTGGATCCACTGCTACACCAGCACCGGAGATAACATGCCCAAGGAAATGAACCTCGCGCATCCAAAAATCAACTTGCTGAATTTTGCATACAGTTTGTGCTCACGGAGAACCTCTAACACTATCCTCAAATGCTGACGATGTGTGGCCTCATCCGGAGAGTAGACCAGCACGTCATCAATGAAGACTACAACAAAACTATCTAGATATGGTCTAAACACCTGTTCATGAGATCCATGAACGCTGCAGGGGCGTTGGTTAGACCAAACGGAAGGACCAAAAACTCATAATGTCCATAACGGGTTCTAAATGCCGTCTTGGACACATCCTCACTCCTAATCCTCAACTGATGATAGCCAGAACGCAAACAATCAATCTTAGAAAAGACCGATGCATTCAGCAGCTGGTCAAACAAATCATCAATCCGAGGTAAGGGATACCTGTTCTTCACCGTCACTTGGTTTAGCTTTCTATAATCAATGCATAACCGAAGTGACCCATCCTTCTTCTTCACGAATAAGACAGGTGCGCCCCAAGGGGAAACGCTAGGGCGAATAAATCCCTTATCTAACAAATCCTGCAACTGCCACCTTAACTCAGCTAATTCCGCAGGTGCCATCCGATAAGGTGCCTTCGAGATAGGAGAGATGCCTGGAAGCACTCTAGAGTGAACTCTATCTCTCTAGCCGTGGCATTCCAGATAAATCATCAGGAAAGACATCTGGAAATCCTGCACTACATCTATCTCTGCAAGAGTAAGTGACTCATCAGCCTTGGGTATTAAAACCACACTGGCAAGAAAAGCGTCACAACCCTTGTTCACCATTCTCATTGCCCTCATGGCCGAGATGACAAACTTTCCTGCTAAGTTCCTCGGCAAAGGAAGAAAATTCATCCTCACCAGGAATGCGAAAACAATCTTCTTCCCACGACAATCTACCAATGCATAGTGCTCCTCTAGCCATCCAGACCAAGAATAGCATATAGTCTTTCATCTTAGCAAGAAGAAACACCCTTCTAGGACTCTATCCTCAATGCACACCGGTAAAGACGAATACACTTCCTAGTCGATACCGTACCCGCAGTGTATGCACAGACAAGGGACTTCTAAATCCTCAGACTCTAATCCTGACTCTAAAGCTAACTGCCTAGCAAAACGCTCGGAAATGAACGAGTGAGTAGCACCCGTATCGAACAACCCAAGCATGCACACCTAAGAACAAAACCGTACCTTCGGTGACATGATCCGCCTGCTCGGCGTCCTCACGAGCTAAAGCAAACACTCGAGCTGGGGCTCGAGGTCTCCCTGGTCGTCCTGTCGCTGGCGCTGCTGCTGCTGCTACTGGGGCTGGTCCACGCTGGGCTCCCTGCTGAAGCCTCGGACAATCCTTGATCTTATGGTCGCTGCTCCCGCGCATTCAAGCACTTCCCTGCTACCACCACACTCCGTACCGCCATGTGCCCTTCCGCAATGAGACACTCCTTCTTACCACTAGGGGAACGTTGAGAAGATACCTGACCACTGCCTGATGCCACAGGATCTGCGGTGACTGGAAAGTCGCTTCTTCCTCTCCTATCTCTGGAAAGGAGCTGCTGGCCTCTTTTGAGAAGCCTTCTTCTCCTCCAGATTGCTCCATCTCTCCCTCCTTCCGACACGCCGCGCTGAGCGCCTGCTCGAGAGTACGATGGTCGAAAGCCACCAACCTCGTCCTCATGATGGTTTCAGACCCATCACGAATTCTTCGCCTTCCTGCGCTCATCAGCTACAATATGAGGGGCGTACTTTGATAGCTCGGCAAACCTGGCCTCGTACTCCAGCACAGTCATGGAGCCTTGAGTTAACGAGAGGAACTCCTGCTCCATCTTGTCCTGGATGTGCTCCGGAACAAACTTGGCTCGGAAAGCCTCACGAACTCATCCCAACCACCTCCACAGCACCATCCTCGAACCGAGTATGTAACAACGAGGACCACCATACGTCGGCTCGCTCCTTCCAAAACCATCCATGAGAACTAACCAACATAATCTATACTTAAGTAATAACCATTAATTAAATTACACATACCTGTAGCATATAGGTGGCTAAAGTGACCTTTGTTCCTCAGCGCACCTAATGGCCCGGAAGATCTTCTCAATCTCCCTCATCCAGCTCTCAGCTAATAACGGATCGCTCCCCCCTTAAAAGAGGGTGGCGACATCCTCTTGAACCTTTCCATGATGGAAGGTCCACCATGATCAGCCTGGGAGCTGGTACCTGAGCCTGCTACAACAAGCAACATAATTAACACATATACATAACAATCATGCATTTAATAATACAGACTACCTTATTTTATTATTCTAACCTGAGCCTCCAACTGAGCCTGGAGTGCAGCCTGAGTGTGGGCCTGCGTTTGCATGGCCTGCACCAAACCCTGCATGAACACTCCATAGTCTATTGGTGGCGTGGGGGAAGTATAGGACCCTGGGGTCAGGGGCCTGCTGTTCACCCTGATCCTCTCGCCGAGGCTCATCTCTCCTCTGCTCGCCATCACGAGCGGAACACCACGCCTACCACGTGAAGCCATATCCTGCAAACGGATTATCACAATTTAGAACTAGACTATCTAATTTCTAACTAATTACTTATCTATGTGGACAATCTACACAGACTTAGTATACAATGAAGATGATGGTATATGCATATTTATGTACAATTTCAGCCTGACACTCTGATACCAATCTCTGTAACGACCCTCTTTATATCGGTACGGTTCCACCACCCCGTCGATATAGAAAGCATCGCCACAGTGGGACATTTACCCAACACTAGTACGATAGGCTGAAACATACACAAATATATGTATATCACATGACAGCGGAATTTAAAGAACTGAAAAGAAATCTTATTCCATCGTCCACATTCTATTCACAGTCCGTATAGAAGAAAAGAAACTAACTTTTCATAACTGAAATAAAATAAATACATTGTCCACATGAGACTACGCAGAGTCTTTATTACACACTATGAAGTAAGGAAAAGTACAATGCTAAATCCACAACAAGCTCTCCTACTCTCGCTCCGAGTCGCTCCTAACGATCTCCTCGGAAGAAGTAGAAACGTCTGCACCTGTACGCCGAGCAATGAGTTCAAAAGAACCAACAAGTAACACCAAGCACACTAAACATACATGTATCAAGTAATCTCCATATCCTTATGCTACACCATTAACACATAATGCATGGAATGGACAGTTTATTCAAATAGAGACCTATGCATAATTTCTACGCATATTACACATGGAATTCCATTTATACAAAATAACCTAATCCTATCACATGCTTTCTACATACTTTCAATATGCTAACTGATTTCATTCACCATTCATATGCTAAATGTTGATCATTTTACACATAATTTACACATATCATAACGACTAATTTAACATGAATTCTAAAATAAATTCTCACATAGATAACACATTTACATTAGTGAAAAGCTCGCTGTTTTACTACTATTATGTCACATTCACAAGAAATTTATCCTTTTTGCATGTTTTCATAAGAATTTCATGAACACATATTCACTTACACAGGTTCACAATTTACACATTTCTTTTCACTTAAACACATTTTCACTTTTTCTTAATGCCGTGACACATAGCCCAAACCACTTTAGAAGGACACACACTAATCACATCACATATCTATCACCTAGGCATTCCAGTGATAAATCTTAGTTACTGCGCAGAACCGGGAGAAGCACTCTCCACCCTAACCAGCGATACTTGTTCGCCTCCAGGATTTAATCCCAATGCCCATGGGACATCACACACTTTGAACTTTCCCATGGGGACTTTACCACAGTACAGTTCCACAGCCCTCTAAGGTAGCAGTGTCACCCATTGGCACATTTATACATTTTCTCAAATTTCAACACACATCTAAATGCACATTTTTACACATTCATCTCATGCTCGCACATTTACATTCTTCAGTATTACCTAGCATGGTACTACTGTCTTCAGTATTAATCAAGTTTTTTAAAACAAGTCTAATCATGCTGAAATTTACAGAAATAAACACTAATCATATTAACATGCATTATTTGTTAATATCTAACATAAAACAATTATATATAGCTATTGTCATCAGTTCAGTACAGAAATTTAACCATAAATCTATCACAGTTTAACCATCATGCATACCAAGATTTACATTTTTCTGAATCACGCATAATTTCTGAAAATTCTAACAGTGATGTTATCAAATGTAAAAATAGTCAAACTGACATAATTTTCATTGTTCGGACCCACAACTTATACATACATGAATACTGATAGTACTAATTATATATCAATTTATAGGAATTTAACTAGTTCTCATGAATTATTACCATTTCTACACTGAGTAGACATATTCACTATTTTTCGGTTCAGAAAATTAATACACTACACAGATATTATAATTTTCCCAAATTTGACATCATGCATTAGACCTCATAACTAGGTACAGAAATTTCATGATAGTTAAATTCTATACATATTTCACAAACAAGATTTTTCAAGATTAAAATTCTATCGGTAGCACATTCAAGGAATTCTAATAATTAGGGAAAATATAAAATTTCACAATACCTCACAGTACACCCAAACATGTATATTTACATATTATATAAAATTACCGTATATCCTCATGCGGAAAAATCTCGAAAATTAGCTTATAGAAGGGCAGACCTGCACACTGTTGCAGTCTGAAGAACTTGACGGCATGGGGTAGCCGTCTATAGGTTAACGGCAATATATGATGCCGCCAACGCATGATATTAGCGGCAAGGGATCATGCCGTTAATATCCTGTCTATACTGAATCGCTAACAAATCACTTGAATGGGGGGTTCCAGGACACGAGAAAATCCGTAAATTTCCTGGGACATACTAGACACATGTAGGGTTAATGTGAGTGGGGTACTTGCCTCTTGTAAAATCCACAAGTGACGATTCAAGCCGAAGAAGCCCTCCTCGGCCTGTGCCAAAGAGCCTTCAAATCCCTCCTTATTCGGGTTCTCTGTTGATCTTCACTGCACACCAGCGTGGGGAAGTCGTTCCCGGATGTTCAGAGTTGTCACCAGTCGATGCAGATCACCGGATGAAGCCTCCCGAAGTCGGATCTCTCAGATTCAAGTTGGGTTTTCGCATAGAAGAGTTTTTGACCCAAGAGTCAAAAGGATGGATCTGGCCGAAAACTGGGTAATATAAAGGGTGGGGGCCGGATATGCTAAAGGGGTAAGTCTTAGAGCCGTTGGGAACGGTTTCTAAAACAAATAGCGAAATTTCCGGAGGCGTTTCCGGATCTGGAAACGTAACTGGTCTGGGATATTGGCGTCCATATCTATGGTCGCCTATCCAAAGTGGGCGGTCCATCGATATTGCCGCCTAAACTAGTCAACGTCAGCCGATGATGACGCCGACTGGCCGACAAAATTTCACTTAAAATATGCAGAATTTATAACACCACACACCTAAACATATATATATATATATATATATATATATATATAATATATACTGTATACACAATATGCATATTACAATAACACTATTCATACAATTTGTATAATAAATACTATGCACAATAATCTATACATCAATAGTATACTCTTATATGTATACATATATACTTAAGCAAGCAAGATAAAATCAAGGGCCTTACACAGATTCCAGAGAATTTACACTCTGACCAAATACAGACTCGGTTGGATCCCTTCTGGACAAGCACTGCTGCAATCACGAGCTTCCTTCTCTTCTTCTTCTCTCCTTCTTTTCCCTTGGCGGCGCTGCTCTGCTCCTCTGGATGTAGATCCCTTTTTCCTGCTCTTCCTCCCTTGTTCCAAAATGCTCTGGGCCTTGTCTTGCATGCGATAGCTTTGGAGTCCCAAAGACATGGGTATTTATAGCCCATATATCCATAAGAAGCCTTAGGGTACGTGGGCACAAAAAACCTAGGGAGATTCCCTTGATCCCCAAGCGACCACGTGTCCAGAAAAACATAAGTTGAAATTTCAGCTGCAGTGTGTCGACACTACCACTGAGTGTGTCGACACACTGTCCAATTGTCCAAACATGGTCTTCTGGAAGCTGGGTCTAGTGTCGACACTACCACTGGCTGTGTCGACACACTGTCCCAGTCAGGCAACTGGGTCTTCTGGAGAGGTTCTAGTGTCCACACGACCATGGACTGTGTCGACACATTTGACCCTGTCTTCATGAAAATGCTTCATGGACTATGACCCAGTGTCGACACCATCAATGACAAGAGCTGTATACACCTGCAAATTTAACACATAAATCATTAGTACAAGATATTATCATTAAAATATGAGATATTAAACATCAAAAACATGTTGTTTAAGTATTATTGTGATATGTATAAAATGTATAACATGTTCAACATCATCATCAAAATCACAATATGTCATCATCAAAATCAAAGTATGAGTGATGTTCATTGGTTATCATTAAAATACAGCTTTAGGAAATTCCAAAACACACTCAACCCAACATGCCAAACTCTAATTAAATTCGTTCATGCTTGCATCCATATGTCTAGATCATGTTCTTACTATTTTCCCCAATTTTTATCTTGAGAGATTCATGAATTAAATCGTGCATGATCTTAACGCTGAACTATCCTGATTTACCCTTGACTTGTCTTACGAGTTTCATACCTTTCTGTGGGGTCGTCTGTAGACTGAGAGTTCAACATAGAACTTGTTACTCTATGTGTCTACTGTCATTGCGAACTAGTTTCCTCAATTTTTAATGACGTACTGAGAGTATTAGCCCGAACATGAGCACTATGTTAGATTCATGTAGATAGTCACAATACGTCTTATTACCTAGTCAAACGACCTTTGTTTCTCGATTACTCATCATTGTACAAAGTATAGGAAGTACTCTAACTAACAGAGGTGGTTTCATCCGATTTGGATCACCCTAGCATTTGTTTTGATTTTACAAACCCATAGGAGTCAAACCCAATCCAAGTCGGAGTTGGAAATAGGTAGAAAGCAACCTAAACGTCATATTCAGGTGGCGACAGGTCGACACGTCACTACCAGAATGCAACAAAATCATGGTCATGACCCATACCAAAATTCAGACAGCTTTGTGGTCTTTTTTAGAAGGCAACAAGATGATTGTCACCTTCATGTTCAGAAGGCGACAGGCAATGTGTCGTCTTCTGCCTATGTCCACTTAATCGGCAATAACGTTTTCTATGGACCTCGGATTGACGAGCTGTTTTCTTTGCTGTATTCCTCATTCAGAGGGCTTAAATATGTATATTCATGTAGAGATTTGAATAAAAATCAATGATTTATGACCTGAGGAAGTGAAGGGATGGGACTGCATCTGCCTTCTAAGGGGCATACATCTTGGTTTTCGTCGTTTTGTGTCGTTCCTTGCATGTATAAATTTGATCTATTCTAGGAAGGTTGTTGAAAGTCTTATCATGGATTTAACAACCCATATGAAAGTTAAAACATGTTCACATGTTTTTTAATTGATCTTAAGTTCATGATCATGCTCTCTGCCTATCGATTATCCAATTTCTTGCCTTGTTAACGAACTTACTAAAACACATAGTACTTGCTAAAATTGGTCATGCGTGATTAGTGTTTCTTGATGTAGCACCCATGATACTTGCCAAGAATGAAGTTTCCATAAACGAAGTTTCTACATCTGGAGTTTCCATAATCGGATTCACACACACACTTGAGCGATTCTCACGCGCAGCATGCGCATACACTCTAGCACGATAGGAAAGCCCCTTCTTGGCTTGTGGTGAACTCTCCGTCGGATATTCCTTTTGTAGGACTAGTGACCTCTTGACCAAGGCCTCCGTAAGTCTCCTCTAACCATGGATTCCCACATGGCCGACGAGCAAGTTGTACCAATGAAGTACCCGGAAGTTAGTGTGCACGTATCTCTTCTCTCTTGGCATTCTTGACGAGATCTTTCTCTTCTCATCTTGACTTTCTCAGAGTGATCGAGTATAACACATGAAACCAAGTTATTAAAGATAGAATATATGTAAATGTGTCGTTATGCTTCCATATTGAACTCTTGACTCGATATTCCCAACGTACCCTTGAACTTTATATTATTATTGACATGACACTCTCGATAATCATTACTATTGACATGATAGTCCTGAACATTCTCAACCAGTCTATCCATATTGACACACATTACCTTCTTGTGATACATTCTTGAAGTACATCAGTGATATTGGAGTCATGGACTCAAAACTCGTTCTTGTCACCCATGAGTCGACGGGCTCATTGGGACACATGCCAGTGTTGCGCAATACGAACCTAACTGAGGGCCCCTATCTTGTCTTGGAGATTCTAGAAAAGTCCTGTTACCTATGGGTGTGATTGTCGAATTCACCCCCGACAAAGTCTTGTTTACCCCAAGGTGTTGATTGCCCAGTTTTCCCAAAGATGTTCGTTAGCCCAGGAGTTGATTGTTAGGTTGATCCTCTAACAAAGTTGTGTGCATGGCATAGTGCGGAATCATGATTGGTGCTTGGCATGGCACGTACTTGTTACACGTGATAAACGTACTTGCTTGTTACCTGCTACTGTGAGCTGGTCCTTAATCCGAGTGGCTGAAGGACGTACTTGTATGAGGCACCAGTAGATCCTGCGTGATATTCTTATGGAGTGCTCCTAGTGGGTTACTCAAAATGCTTGCTAGTGAAATGGCCATCTTGTTACATGCTATTTTTCTCTTGTTCATGAAGTTACCATCTTGCTAGATCATTATTCACAATATCTTGAACTCTTGAATACAACCTTATTGCTAGATTGATCATTACAATCTCTTGATCATACTATCTTGCATGATACACTGTACACGTGTTACTACCGACGTTTTAATTGCATTGTACATATCATGTTCATACCTTCTAGCATTTAAAATGTAAATACTTATATCATTGTTGGAAGATGTAAATCCTATTGGGCGAGTGTGCTCATACCTGCTCTCTTTAACATTTCAGGTAGTGAAGGTAAATCTAAATGATGGGACTTGTACGCCGAGCGTGGAGTACACTTAGAGAGTCCATTCCTATTTTTTATTTAGATTGGTCATTAATGTAATTTGCCCCTTTCTTTGAGAGATAGATGATTGGTGAGCAAGGAGTGTTTCATTTGACATTGGAGTTTGTAATATTCTTTTTTGATAAATAAAGGAAGAAAATTTGATTATTGCATTGCGGGCCCTATTTATAATAGCTATTGGTCTACAACTTCTGAATGATGGCTTGTTCGTCGCGTCTCCCAATTTATTCCGCTGCTAAAATAAAAATTGGGCGTGTGACAGAGTGGTATCAGAGCCTAGGCTTTCTAAAGTCCTAGGATACATTAGAGGCTAAATTATGTCCCTACGTTAAAGGATCATGTCGTGAGGATCTAGGTTCCTATGCTTTTTGTGTCTAGCACTAAGCTAGGTCTCTTGTTAGTACCTAGTGAGATGGGTAGAGCCCGTGGTTAGAATAGTTCAAAAGTTAATAAATTCATATTCACAAAGAATAACTTAGACTATAACTAACCATTAATCTTCTCTCAGGATCCTAAACATTCTGGAGATGGCAGCCGGGCGTGGCCAATGGCGCGATATGCATAACACAGTACAGGAGTTGACGCAGGCCTTGCAACAAGTCGCACAAGGTGGAGCTTGTGTCAGAGCAGGAGACTTACATAGGAATTTTCGAGGAATGGATCTCCTAAGTTTGATGGATCTCCTGACCCCGAGGAGGCTGAAAACTGGATGTAAGAGATGGAACAGATGTTGAATGTAATGCAGTGCACGGACCAAGAGAGGGTGTAAGGCCCTCGAATTTCGTTGCATTATTTTATTTAGTGTAAATAATTCATGTTTGTGTATGCATAGATGTACATATCTACGTATGTTTTAACTAGTTATACTTATGTATGCATGTGTATAATTAGTTGTAAATAATGTATGAATTGCATGGTGGTAGTGTGTACATGATAATACATATGTATGGCATGTACATAGGTATAAGTTAAGCATGGTTACTGCATATTTTGAGTTCTGGCCGAAGGACCCAATTGGCGTCCACATGGATGGACGTCCATGCTGAGTCAGCATCCACATCGATGGACGTCAATACTTAAGCCAACGTCCATGCATGTGGACGTTAAGATCTCTGACCTACATGCGTTGCAGACCCTGAAACTCCAGGGGCAAGCAAGCCCAACCATTGGGGAGATGCCCCAACGGCTAGCAGGCTTTCACATCACCTCTCTGGGGTTTCCCAAACCCCTCTGCAAAAAACCACACCCCCTTCTACACCAGACAACCCCTCTTGACCTCTTTCAAGAGATAGAGAAAATGATAGCTCAGAACTGCATAAAGACTGAGCTTTGGAGGCTTCAATCCGGCGATTCAAGGCTTCATCCGGCGACCTACTGCATCAGGAGGGAAGCTGGAACATCGGGGAAGACTTCCCCAACCGCGGTTTAGCTTCTACACCAACCTAGAACCCGGAGGAGAGCATTTGTGGAGGCTTCTTGGGACTGCCCAAGGAGAGCTTCACCACCATCTTAATCCCTTTGGAGACTTGTTTAAAGGCAAGTAACCCTCACATTTCGTCCATGTAGATGTCTAGTAGGGTTTTGTTATTTTTACAGATTTTAAATCGAGTCATGGATCCCCCATTCTTCTTGTATTTGGAGCTCGGGTCTGTATTTCTGCACAGACCTGAACTTGACGGCAAGATCCCTTGCCGTCAAGATCTTCATTAACGGCCAACGATGTTGCCGTTAAGATCCATTAACGGTCAGACTATGCCGTTAAGATCGTCAGGACAGAACAGTGAGCTTTTCTCTCCTTCTATATGATAATTTTTCGAGGTTCTCACATGAGGATATATGATAACCGTACTATGATATGTATTATGAATGGTGGTATGTGTGGTGAGGTCCTTACAATTTTTGAAATTGGTATGAAGGTGTCATTTATGAAAAATGCATGTATGATAAAAATCCTAGATCATGTTAGTTTCTATTTGTGCAACTCGTGAGGAATTTGGGTGTCCTAAATTTTATGAACCATGTGTGTAGGGGTCAGTCTGTTCCCTGCAATTTCTGAAATTTCTCCATGCTCGTATGATTTACTGTAAATTTCTGTTCTGAAAATAGAAAACATGCGTACAGTTTGTGAAATTTCCAGTAAATTGTGTGTTGTGTAATAAATCCGGGCGAAATTCCTATGATAAGGTATATCTTGGGTTCAGGGTTGAGGTCTGTTGAATCTGCTATTCATGTTGTGTTCGGTGTGGAATTGAATTATGGAAAATATGAGGCTGAATGTTTCAATTTCTGAAAATATATGCTAACTCTGAAAAATCTGGAAAATTTCATGTAAGATTATAACCTAAAATGAGTATGTGGTTAAATTTTCATGCTATTCTGATGACCGCAAAGTGTGTTATGAAAATTTCATGTGAAAAAAATGATAAATGCATGTTATCATGAATATGACTTAATGATGTGTTTTTCCAACTTGATTACTATAAGTTACTGAATGTGTAATCTCTGTCATCTGTAGTATCATGCTAGGAAAATAGAGCCATGTGTGAATGAGAGAATGTAAAGGTGTGTGTGCGCCATGTGTAAAAATGTGTGTAAAAATCGGTATGTGTAATGTGTAAGACTGTGCTAAATGTGATACTGCTTCCATAGAGGGCCGTGGAAGCGTACCATGGAAAATTCCCCATGGGAAGGTTCAATGTGTTAAGATCCTAAGGGCATTAGGATGAAATCCTGGAGGTGGACGAGTACCACTGGTTAGGGTGGAGACTTGTTCTCTAGTCTGCGCAGTCCAAGAGTCGTCACTGTATTGCCTAGGTGGCGTCTATGTGTATGTGATGTGTATGTGTCCTTCTTATGGTGGTTTGGACTATGTGTCACGGCACTAAAGTGTGAAAAATGTGAATGTGTACATGTGTAAGTCGTGTAATGTGAACATGTGCAAATGTGCAATGTGTAAAAAGTGAACTATGTGAATGAGGAAATTGTGCAAATATGTGAAACTAATGTGTTAGATGATGAAATGGTGATCCATGATATGTAAATGTTAAACTCGTGTCATAACAGCAACCTAATTGTAGTTATGAAAATGTTTTACATGTGTACAAATGCGTAGAATCCATGCTAGTAGTATTTCTTGCTTATGTGTAAACGTTTCCATGTGTAAGCGCCACCATGATATAGTTAATTGAGATTGTAGCTCTCATGTGATTGGTTGTGAGTTTCTAATTCATGTCAAAACAGCCAGCTAAAAGTGTATAAAATGACAATGTGCATGTGCAAGAATGTATAGAAATCATGATAGGAAGGTCTCCTTTCATGTATGTAAGCACACCAAGTTTGGTTGCTCTCATGTTTTGCTTAATTGGAGGTAAAACCTTTATGTGATGGAATAAGTAGAAAGCATGTGATATGACGTTTTATTTTGGAAAAAAATCTGAAATCATGAACCATGTGTTTAATTTGGTAGAATTACCATGATAGATTGCCTCTTATTGATGTCAAGCACGCTACATGTTTTGTCTCGTGACTTGGGATGAAAACCTGCTATGATATATGCATGTATGATATGTGTGGTGTTATTTGCTGAGTCTTTTAGACTCATTCCTTGCTTGGCGTACAGGTTTAGTAGGTGATACACCTTTGGAGGAGACCGTGTAGAGCGATTCCGAGCACGGGGAGTAGCTTGACGGAGTTGTAAGTGACTTTTGCTTCCATTGTATGTAACAAGGCATTGTAATAGAACTATTAAGGAATTTGTGGACAAACTATATATTAAATTTTAACACTTCAATTATGTGGACTTTAGTTCTTTTAAATTGTTAGTTGAATCATGTATGTTAAATGTGGATGATGAATGAATGAAGACAGTGGTTCTTTTCTTCCGCTACTCTGTATCTATATTTGTGTGTATCTCAATCATGTGATAGCGTTGGGTAAATGCCCCATTGTGATAATGTTCACTATATCGACGTGGGTTGGTATAACCGTACCGGTATAATGAGGGTCGCCACAGGGATTGGTATCAGAGCGACCGATTGAGATTATACATAATATACATGAATCATCATCCTCATTACATGCTAAGTCTACATAGGAATGTCCACATGTGTAGAATTGATTAATAATGAATGAAAAATAGATAAGAAAATGGTTAGGAAATAAATTAACGTAGCTCTAATAGTGGCTGAAATTTATTGCAGCCATGGCTTCGAGAGGTAGGCGTGGCGGAGTGCCGGCCCGTGAGGACGAGCCGAGACGTGAGGAGCGGGCGAAGCAGCACGCCCCGGCACCGCAGGGTCCTGTACTTCCCCCACCGCCGCCTGTGGATTATGGAGTGTTCATGCAAGGTTTAGTGCAGGCCATGCAGACGCAGGCCCACACCCAGGCTGCACTCCAAGCTCAGTTGGAGGCTCAGGTTAGCATGATTAATTCATATGTAGTCTGTTTTATTTAATTGTATGATATTATGTTAAATGTGTATTATTGTTGTTGGTTGTAGCAGGCTCAAGTACCAGCTCAGGACCATGGTGGACCTTCCATCATGGAAAGATTCAAGAGGATGCTGCCACCCTCTTTTAAGGGGGAGAGCGATCCATTACTAGCTGAGAGTTGGATGAGGGAGATTGAAAAGATCTTCCGAGCTATTAGGTGTGCGGATGAGGATAAGGTTACTCTAGCCACCTATATGCTTCAGGTATGTGTTAGTTTTGTATGTTTGTATGTTCTATTAAGTTAGACTTGTTTAGATGGTGCTTATGAACAATGTACTGCAAGAAAGAGCTGATGTATGGTGGGCTTCATTACTACGCACACGGTTTGAGGACGGTGCGGTTGATGTGGCTTGGGACGAGTTCGTGAGGCTCTTTCGGGCCAAGTTCGTCCCCGAGCATATTCAAGATCGGATGGAGCAGGAGTTCCTCTCTTTGGCTCAAGGCCCCATGACCGTGCTAGAGTATGAGGCAAGGTTTGCAGAACTATCTAAGTATGCACCTCACATTGTGGCTGATGAGCACAGAAAGGCGAAGAAGTTTGTGATGGGACTCAAACCTTCACTGAGGACGAGGCTAGTGGCGTTCGACCATCGCACCTTGGATGAGGCACTTAGTGTTGCTTACAGACAGGAGGGTGAGATGGAGCAATACCTTGAAGAGAAGAAGGCTTCGCAGAAGAGACCTGCAACTACGTTCCAGCGGCAGGACAAGAAGAAAGCGGTGTACCAGACACAGCAGCGATCAGTAACAGTCGACAGTACTCAGGTACCCTCTGTACGTTCCCCTGGTGTGAAGAAAGAGTGTCCCACTGTGGGAAGACATATGGTGGTTCCGAGTGTTGGATGATTACGGGAAAGTGCTTGAAGTGCGGAAGTAGCGACCACAAGATCAAGGATTGTCCAAGACTTCAGCAGGGAGTCCAGCGTGGAGCGCCAGCCCCAACAGCGGTAGCGGCAGCAGCGCCAGCTACAGGAAGACCAGGAAGGCCTCGAGCCCCAGCTCGAGTGTTTGCTTTAGCACGCGAGGACGCCGAGCAGGCGGAGCATGTCACCGAAGGTACGGTTTTACTTCTAAGTGTGCACACTCGGGTTTTGTTTGATACGGGTGCTACTCACTCGTTCATTTCCAAGCGGTTCGCTAGGCAGTTAGCCCTAGAGTCAGGCATAGAGTCTGAGGAGTTAGAGGTCCCTTTGTCTGTGCACACCCCTATGGGTACGGTATCGACTAGGAAGTGCATTCTGTCGTTACCTGTGTGCATTGAGGATAGAATCCTAGAAGGGTGTTTCTTCTTGCTAAAGATGAAGGACTATGATGCTATTCTTGGTCTGGATTGGCTAGAGGAGCACTATGCGTTAGTAGATTGTCGTGGGAAGAGGATTGTTTTCTGCATTCCTGGTGAGGATGAGTTCTCTCATCCCTTGCCAAGGAACTTGGCGGGAAAGTTAGTCATCTCTGCCATGAAGGCGATGTGCATGGTAAACAAGGGTTGTGACGCTTTTCTTGCCAACGTGGTGTTAGTACCAGAGGCTGATGAGTCACCTACTCTTGCAGAGATCGAGGTAGTGCAGGATTTTCCAGACGTCTTTCCTGATGATTTGTTTGGATTACCACCGGATAGAGAGATAGAGTTCACCATAGAGTTGCTTCGGGCACCTCTCCTATCTCGAAGGCTCCATATCGGATGGCACCTGCGGAGTTAGCCGAGTTGAGGAGGCAGTTGCAAGAGTTCTAGATAAGGGATTTATTCACCCTAGTGTTTCCCTTTGGGACGCACCTGTATTATTTGTCAAGAAGAAAGACGGGTCACTTAGGTTATGCATCACTACAGAAAGCTGAACCAAGTGACTGTGAAGAACAATTATCCCTTACCTCGTATTGATGATTTGTTTGACCAGTTGCAAGATGCATCAGTCTTTTCTAAGATTGATTTGCGATCTGGTTATCATCAGTTGAGGATTTGGAGTGAGGATGTGTCCAAGACGGCATTCAGATCCCGTTATGGACATTATGAGTTTTTGGTCCTTCCTTTCGGATTGACCAATGCCCCTGCAGCGTTCATGGATCTCATGAACAGGGTGTTTAGACCTTATTTAGATAGCTTTGTTGTAGTGTTTATTGATGATGTGCTGGTCTACTCTTCGGTATTAGAGGTTCTCCGTGTGCACAAGCTGTATGCTAAGTTCAGCAAGTGCGATTTCTGGTTGCGTGAGGTTCATTTCCTCGGGCATGTTATCTCCGATGCTGGTGTTGCAGTTGACCCTGCAAAGGTCCAGACAGTTATGGATTGGGAGATTCCCAAGACCCCTTCGGAGATTTGTAGTTTTCTGGGTTTGGCTGGTTACTATCGGCGATTTATTGAGGGATTTTCGTCCATCGCCGCCCCATTGACACAGCTGACCAGAAAGGGAGTGAAGTTTGACTGGTCCGAGAAGTGTGAGAGTAGTTTTCAATTATTGAAGACTAAGCTCACGTCAGCTCCGGTGTTAGTCTTGCCGAGCGGTGTAGAGAGTTTTGCTATCTACACGGATGCGTCTCGGATTGGCTTAGGCTGTGTGCTAATGCAGCAAGGAAGGGTTGTAGCTTATGCTTCTCGTCAGTTGAAGGAGCATGAGAAGAACTATCCAACTCGTGATTTGGATGTCGCAGCAGTGGTTCATGCACTAAAGATCTGGAGGCACTATCTTTATGGTGTTAGATTTGAAGTGTTTACCGACCATAAGAGCTTGAAGTATCTTCTCTCCCAAAAGGAATTAAACCTGAGGCAGAGAAGGTGGATTGAGTTCTTGAAGGACTATGACTTCGACCTTCAGTATCACCCTGGGAAGGCGAATGTCGTAGCAGATGCTCTGAGTAGAAAGAGGCCATCTCTCCAGCAGGATTGGAAGATGTTGGAGGATGCGGCTTGCACGTTGACTGAGTTAGAGCCATCGCTACGCCAGGCTTTTGTAGCTCAGTTATCTCTTAGGTCCTCAGTTTTGGATGAGGTGATCGAGCAACAGAAAGCCGACCCTAGACTCTTAGAGTTAGTGGGCAAGGCAGGCATTGCTCGTGATGAGGACGGTATGATTAGATTCCATCACCGTGTTTGTGTCCCTGATTTGGTAGATGTCCGTGAGCATGTGTTAGCGGAAGCTCACAGGTCGAGATTCTCTATTCATCTGGGTAACATGAAAATGTACCAGATTTGAAGAGGTCCTTTTGGTGGTCCGGAATGAAGAGGATGTGGTAGATTATGTATCTCGGTGTTTAGTGTGTCACCAAGTGAAGGCCGAGCGACAGCGACCATCCGGCCTTATGCAAAGGATGGAGATCCCAGTGTGGAAGTGGGAAGCTGTCACTATGGACTTCGTTTCAGGTTTTCCTCGATCTAGAAGGGGCAATGACTCGATTTGGGTAGTTGTAGATAGATTCTCGAAGACTGCGCATTTCTTACCTATGAAGAAGAAGCAGTCAATTGAGAGCTTAGCTAGATTGTATGTTAGTAGTGTGGTTAGATTGCATGGTGTGCCGAAGTCGATCATTTCGGATCGAGATCCGAGATTTACTTCGAGGTTGTGGAAGGGTCTTCAGCATGCATTAGGTTCGGAGCTGAAGCTCAGTTCGACGTTTCATCCACAGACTGATGGACAGTCCGAGAGGACTATCCATACACTCGAAGATATGTTGAGAGTGTGTGTACTGGATTGGAAGGATGATTGGGAGCGTCATCTACCTCTAGTGGAGTTCGCATACAACAACAGCTTTCATGCGAGTATTGGTATGGCTCCATTTGAGGCGTTGTATGGTAGGCCTTGCAGATCTCCTTTATGTTGGGAGGAGACCGGTGATAGGCAGTTGATCGGTCCGGAGTTAGTTCAGGAGACTTCGGATAAGGTCCAGCTTATCAGGAAGAGGCTTGTTGCGGCGCAGGATAGGCAGAAGAGCTATGCCGACAACAGAAGGAAGGATTTAGAGTTCGAGGTGGGTGAACATGTCTTCTTGAAGATATCACCTACTCGTGGTGTCGTCAGATTTGGCAGGAATAGTAAGTTGAGCCCTAGATTCATTGGCCCGTATGAGATTCTCAGACGATTGGGCAGCGTGGCATATGAGCTAGCTTTACCCCCAGCTTTAGCTAGTGTTCATCCTGTTTTCCATGTTTCTATGCTCAGGAAGTATGTCCGAGATCCATCTCATGTGATCAGTCATGAGCCAGTGGAGATTTAGCCAGATTTGTCGTATGTGGAGCAACTAGTAGCTATTCTTGACCGGAAGGTTCAGCATCTCCGGAACAAGGGTATTGCGTCGGTGAAAGTTCTATGGCGAAACTTCTCACGAGAAGAGGCTACTTGGGAGCTTGAGGATGTGATGAAGAAGAAGTATCCCCGTTTGTTTGAGTAGTTTTGTTTAAACTTCGAGGACGAAGTTTCTTTAAGGGGGAGAGGGTGTAAGGCCCTCGAATTTTGTTGCATTATTTTATTTCGTGTAAATAATTCATGTTTGTGTATGCATAGATGTACATATCTACGTATGTATTAACTAGTTATACTTATGTGTGCATGTGTATAATTAGTTGTAAATAATGTATGAATTGCATGGTGGTAGTGTGTACATGATAATACATATGTATGGCATGTACATAGGTATAAGTTAAGCATGGTTTCTGCATGTTTTGAGTTCTGGCCGAAGGACCCAATTGGCGTCCACATGGATGGACGTCCATGCTGAGTCAGCGTCCACCTCGATGGATGCCAATACTTAAGCCAACGTCCATGGATGTGGACGTTAAGATCTCTGACCTGCATGCGTTGCAGACCCTGAAACTCCAGGGGCAAGCAAGCCCAGCCATTGGGGAGATGTCCCCAACGGCTAGCAGGCTTTCACATATCCTCTCCGGGTTCCCCAAACCCCTCTGCTATAAACCACACCCCTTCTACACCAGACACCCCTCTGACCTTTTCAAGAGATAGAGAAAACCCTAGCTCGGAACTGCATAAAGACTGAACTTTGGAGGCTTCAATCCGGTGATTCAAGGCTTCATCCGGCGACCTACTGCATCAGGAGGGCAGCTGGAACATCGGGGAAGACTTCCCCAACCGCGGTTTAGCTTCTACACCAACCTAGAACCTGGAGGAGAGCATTTGTGGAGGCTTCTTGGGACTGCCCAAGGAGAGCTTCACCACCATCTTAATCCCTTTGGAGACTTGTTTAAAGGCAAGTAACCCTCACATTTCGTCCATGTAGATGTCTAGTAGGGTTTTGTTATTTTTACAGATTTTAAATCGAGTCCTAGATCCCCCATTCTTCTTGTATTTGGAGCTCGGGTCTGTATTTCTGCACAGACCTGAACTTGACGGCAAGATCCCTTGCCGTCAAGATCTTCATTAACGGCCAACGATGTTGCCGTTAAGCTCCATTAACGTCAGACTATGCCGTTAAGATCGTCAGGACAGAACAGTGAGCTTTTCTCTCCTTCTATATGATAATTTTCGAGGTTCTCACATGAGGATATATGATAACCGTACTATGATATGTATTATGAATGGTGGTATGTGTGGTGAGGTCCTTACAATTTTGAAATTGGTATGAAGGGTGTCATTTATGAAAAATGCATGTATGATAAAAATCCTAGATCATGTTAGTTTCTATTTGTGCAACTCGTGAGGAATTTGGGTGCCCTAAATTTTATGAACCATGTGTGTAGGGGTTAGTCTGTGCCCTGCAATTTCTGAAATTTCTCCATGCTCGTATGATTTACTGTAAATTTCTGTTCTGAAAATAGAAAACATGTGTAGGGTTTGTGAAATTTCCAGTAAATTGTGTGTTGCGTAATAAATCCGGGGGAAATTCCTGTGATATGGTATATGTTGGGTTCAAGGTTGAGGTCTGTTGAATCTTCTATTCATGTTGTGTTCGGTGTGGAATTGAATTATGGATAATATGAGGCTGAATGTTTCAATTTCTGAAAATATATGCTAACCTGAAAAATCTGGAAAAATTCATGTAAGATTATAACCTGAAATGAGTATGTGGTTAAATTTTCATGCTATTCTGATGACTGCAAGTGTGTTATGAAAATTTCATGTGAAAAAATGTGATAAATGCATGTTATCATGAATATGACTTAATGATGTGTTTTTCCAACCTGATTACTATAAGTTACTGAATGTGTAATCTCTGTCATCTGTAGTATCATGCTAGGAAAACAGAGCCATGTGTGAATGAGAGAATGTAAAGTGTTGTGCGCCATGTGTAAAAATCGGTATGTGTAATGTGTAAGACTGTGCCAAATGTGATACTGCTTCCATAGAGGGCCGTGGAACCGTACCATGGAAAAGTCCCCATGGGAAGGTTCAATGTGTTGATCCTAAGGGCATTAGGATGAAATCCTGGAGGTGGACGAGTACCACTGGTTAGGGTGGAGACTTGTTCTCCAGGTCTGCGCAGTCCAAGAGTCGTCACTGTATTGCCTAGGTGGCGTCTATGTGTATGTGATGTGTATGTGTCCTTTATGGTGGTTTGGACTATGTGTCACGGCACTAAAGTGTGAAAAATGTGAATGTGTACATGTGTAAGTCGTGTAATGTGAACATGTGTAAATGTGCAATGTGTAAAAAGTGAACTATGTGAATGAGGAAATTGTGCAAACATGTGAACTAATGTGTTAGATGATGAAATGGTGATCCATGATATGTAAATGTTAAACTCGTGTCATAACAGCAACCTAATTGTAGTTATGAAAATATTTTACATGTGTACAAATGCGTAGAATCCATGCTAGTAGCATTTCTTGCTTATGTGTAAACGTTTCCATGTGTAAGCGCCACCATGATATAGTTAATTGAGATTGTAGCTCTCATGTGATTGGTTGTGAGTTTCTAATTCATGTCAAAACAGCCAGCTAAAAGTGTATAAAACGACAATAGGCATGTGCAAGAATGTGTAGAAATCATGATAGGAAGGTCTCCTTTCATGTATGTAAGCACACCAAGTTTGGTTGCTCTCATGTTTTGCTTAATTGGAGGTAAAACCTTTATGTGATGGAATAAGTAGAAAGCATGTGATAGGACGTTTTATTTTGAAAAAATCTGAAATCATGAACATGTGTTTATTTGGTAGAATTACCATGATAGGTTGCTTATTGATGTCAAGCACGCTACATGTTTGTCTCGTGACTTGGGATGAAAACCTGCTATGATATATGCATGTATGATATGTGTGGTGTTATTTTCTGAGTCTTTTAGACTCATTCCTTGCTTCGGCGTACAGGTTTAGTAGGTGATACACCTTTGGAGGAGACCGTGGAGAGCGACTCCGAGCGCGGGGAGTAGCTGACGGAGTTGTAGAGTGACTTTTGCTTCCATTGTATGTAACAAGGCATTGTAATAGAACCATTAAGGAATTGTGGACAAACTATGTATTAAATTTTAACACTTCAATTATGTGGACTTTAGTTCTTTTAAATTGTTAGTGAATCATGTATGTTAAATGAGGATGATGAAGAAATGAAGACAGTGGTTCTTTTCTTCCGCTACTCTGTATCTATATTTGTGTGTATCTCAATCATGTGATAGAGTTTGGGTAAATGCCCCACTATGATAACGTTCACTATATCGACGTGGGTTGGTATAACCGTACCGGTATAATGAGGGTCGCCACAGAGGGTCTTATTGGCCACTTTTCAACTAGAACGCGATGCAAGGGCCTAGTGAGAGCCACTAAAGCTACATTGCTGGATACTCCTACTACTTGGGCTGAATTCATAGAACACTTCAACAATAAATATTTCTCTGAAAGGGTTCGTGAGAAGAAAGCTGTGGAATTCGCTGCTCTTGAATAGGAAGGATCATCAGTGGTGGAGTATGAAGCCCATTTTGCTAGGTTGTCCCACTATGTGTAGACACCTGGTTCTAGCTAATGAGTTGAGCCACATTTCTTGTCACCTTAGTGGGCCCCTAGTTGGTCACTCACCATAAGCCCATCATTAGCCTTGTTTTGAGCCCATTAATGATTTAAATTGCCTTAAAATCCCGCCCATTATCACTTTGAGAGAGTCCTCAAGCATCAATAATCTTATCTTTTCATGTGGTTGGCTGATAATTCACATAAATTTCAATTTCATAGTCGCGACGCATATAGCACCGCGTCTCGGTGTCACGTCGATGCCAGCGCGCGACAGCCTCCATGCATTTTCATGCACGTGGGCATACTGTCGCGTCGCCCGCGCCCGTCGTGTCTCCAAGGTCGCGGCCCTACGATACGCCGCGACAATAGCTGCGCATGCAGGCCTCCGCAACCACCTCCTATTTATCCTCCCATGGGTTATCTTTATCACTAGGGAATATCTCAACCCCTTGGGCAAGATTTGGGCCCTAGGGACTCTCTTGAGGACCCCAAGGACTCTCCCATACGATTTTGGGGGGGCCTTTATCTCTCATTTGAATTATTTTTCACCTTAAGGGGATATTCTCTCTCAAAAATCTATATAAGCAAGGCCCTCTCATCATGGACGAGGAGAGACCCCATTTTTACCCCGAAGGGCTGCCGAAATCTCCTCTGACTAACACTTAGCCTCGCAGCCACCAGTTTCCACCATTTCCTTCACATTCCCCTCCATCAAAACACCCTCATTTCACCATTTATGGAGCATGGAACGTGAGAGGGACGACTCTTGCTACCTCCTGAAGCTTTTGCACACTCATTGGGGCTGCATTCACGCCAGGGAGTCGTCCTAATGGGACTCATCTTCTTCCCCTCTCTTCCCCCTTCATTTCTACATGCATTTTTATGTTATTTCTAGTTAGATCACACTCACCACATACCTACATTTTTTTACACACCCAAAGGGGTTTAAAACCACCCCAGGTGAGTTCCTACCATGATTCTCCATTTCCTCTCATTTTTAGAATAGATACTACACTTAATATGTTCTAATAGGACTTTTTCTTGTTTCTTCTTTTGTTTTGGCAGGCACCCAAGCTTTTTCCACGAGGAGCTCTTGTTCTCCAGCCGGCTGGAGGATGGGAAGAAGGTCCACACACGACATATCCCACACATAGAGAACGCGACGGCGGAGGACGACGCGACAAGAGACGCGTCAGGCTGCAGCGACGCGTTACCAGCGTCGTCGCGGTAGGTAAGACTGCCCGACACCAGGTCTGCCTTCTTTCTCTTTCATTTCCTAGTTAAGTTAGCCCGTGTCATTTTCTACTCATTAGGCAACTTACTAGGTGACGATCACATTCCTACTTCTCATACTACTAGTTTTAGTACATGCTTGTGTTGAAGGGGGGCACAATCCCCGTGATTACACCTTTTGGCGATCACGGTGGGACCTTCAGTGCTACCCTCATAGATCTAGTTTGCCTGCTTGCCATGTTTTCTTATTTAGTAGTCCTTTAGTGCCCTGTTAGTTTTTCTTCCTTGTTATTTGTGTTTTTCAGTGCTCTGTTCTTGTCGTGGGATATCGCGGGGACGCGACAATATCGCGATGGCAGAAAAGGATGCGATAGCAGTTAGTGCAACCCTTCCTCTATCTGCCTTATCCTGCTCCTATGAGTTCATGCACGCATGTTCTGTGTTTCTCTACCATCTATTGTTGTGTTTTTGGATGTTAAAATCTTGTCAGGATTCGGGTTTTCCGTTTATTTTCCCTTCTAAGGTTTCGGGTCTGGTCGCGTCAGGGCACGCGGACGCTACAAGGTCGCGTCGGGGATCGTTGCCGCGTCTACAGGTACGCTTTGTATGTTACTGTTTTCATTCATAAATCGGTTTCTGAGTGCTCCATGATCCTCTTGTGTTAATTTAGTGATTTGGTACCTTTATCATCTGTTAGGGTAGTCTGTTTGGGTCTGTGTGTGACTTACTTTGTTCTCGGGTTTCTGTTCATATCGCGACAGTTCGTCCTGTCGCGATAAGGTCACGGTGTATACGGCCGCCGCGACTCTACCGAGAGTTTATTTTGTCACCTTGTTTGGCCCTCACTTGCTGCTCTTGCATACATTTTGAGCCCTTAGGCCCCTTACATACATTATTCATCATATTGGTTAGGTTCCCCCTTGGTTGAGTGAGCCCTCTCACTACGAGCACTCGTAGGCTGACTCAGGCCCACCTTCTGAGGACCTCGTAAGTCCTCGTGACCTTACGCACGTTGCGGTTCACCGGGCTGGTTGTACCCGTCGCGCCCTTAGTCCGAGCCACCCCACACATGTGAGTGTGTACCATCCTTAGCTACACCGGAAGACTCGAGTTCTTATCTGTTAGGGTCCATTTGGCCGAGTGATATCCCCTTAATCAATTTATTTAAAGATCAAGTGCGAACTTTAAAAAATTTGCGCATTAATCATGACAACTTGAGTGCTTTGGTTCATCCCTCCACATCTTAGTCTTTCTTGCTGTGCTAGAGTCTAGGTGTTGTTAGTATCACCCCCTATTTTGTTTCGGGGGTGCATGCGTCATTGTTTAGGGAGATCGAGTCAGTCCCCCTGAATCTTGGTTTTCTATCATAATCCCTTGTTCGACATGGACCAATTCTGTGTCCTTGCTGACGATGCTCTGCCCATCGGGCTCCTCGAGGATGTGGCCCAACCCTCTACGGCCACACTCCGGGGCATATCCAACCTCCCCTCATCATCGGGAGTCAGTCTCGTCCTCCTTCCCCTCCAGGGGGAGACGACCCTCATTCACAATTCAGTTAGCTCTTCCCATCTCACTCCAAATCAAGTCTGCGAATTTCTAGCCGCTGCAAAGGGGAAGCGACTCTATCTCCCCCGGGTCAGAATTCGGTCCCACCGACGGATTCCTCCACCCATGTTGCCTCAGCACCCCACCTTCCTTCCTCGGGGCAGATCCTACAACCCTCCATCCCGGGCCATCCATTTCTCGGAACCAAGCTACCTTCCAGCACGAGAGGATCGGCCTCGATCCCCTCCAACTTCACATATTATATGGCCGAACCTACTCCCCTTCCCTGGGAAAGGTCCCATTCTTTCGAGCAACCACGCTCCCTTGTTCCTACACATCATGTCCAGATCCCCTCCGATTTCCTTGCGGAGGGGGCAACTATGAAAAGGAATTCCATGACCTCAGGAGGCAAATTGATCCTCGCAAGGTAGCTGATATTGCTCTCCCATCATTTCAATACCTTCGGGTACCACCCCAGTCGGAGCTCCCCGTTTACCGGCGATACTCTGGGGTAGGGGACCCATATGTTCATTTAAAGGATTTTGTTTATGAATCTGCACCGCACAAGTATGACCACACCTCATGGCATACTTGTTCAGAAAATCTTTAGATGGTCCAGCAATGAAATGGTTTTATTTCTTTGCCCCCAGAGGAAGCCGGAGTGTGAGCGCAAGCGCCGCCGGAGGCAGCAGGAGCGGGAGCACCTCTCCCAGTAGGTCCTGGACGCGCGCACTAGTGATAATTGCGCTGTTATTGATGATAATCATGTTATTTTATTATCTTATGGTCCTTAATTTCACACAAACTCATTGTCACTTTATTACAAAAAAATGATAATTGATTAAATCTCTATTGTGTTGTATTTGCAGGATTAATGGGCCAAGAAATAAAGTGTCAAATGGGCCAATGGATTGGATTGAAGCAAGAGAGAATAAAGGAGATATTCTATTAATTTTTTAAAAACACTTTCTTATTTTTAAAAATCTTCTCTCCTATTTTTCAAAAAATCTCTCCTTCCTTTCTTCTCTCCCCCTTCCTCTTTCTCTACTATTTTATAACCTCCACCTCTCTCTCTCTCATTATTCTCTTTCTCACGCCCTCTCTCTCCGATCCCTTTCCTCCTTCTCTTTCTTCTTCTCCTTCTCTCCTTCCTCCTCTTCTTCATCCTCTCCCGGTTTTCTTTCCCTTTCTCTGTCCTCTCCTCTCTCCCGATCTCTCTTTCTCAGGAACAGAAGCAGCTCCACGCGCCCCGCCAGGCCCGCATGCCAGCGCCGCCCGCCTGCCGCGCCTGCCCGCGCGCGCCTGCCCCCGCTGCAGTCCCAGCCGGCCTCGCCCAGGCCGCCCCGCGCCGCCCAGGCCGCGCCCAGGCGCCTGCTCGCGCGCCCTTCTACGGCATGAGGCAGCGCCTCACGCGCCTCTCTCCTCTCTCAGCGCCTCTCGGCGCCCTCTCTCTCCTCTATCCCCTCTCTCTCTCTCTCTCTCTCTCACGTAGGCTCTCTCTCTCTCTTCTCTCTCTTTTCTGTTTTCTCTCATCTCTCTTCTCTCTCTTTATGTTATTTCTCTCTCCTCTCACCTCCAGTTAATTTAGTTTATTCTACATTGTGTTAAACAGTTACATTTATTTAAATAATGTTAGTTGTGGTTTGTTAATCATTCCTCCCACTCTCTCTATTCTGTCCCTCTCTCTATCATGTTTCTTTATAGTTTGTTTAATTTGGATTAGGTAAGTGTGGTTAAATGATTATTTTCTTTGCGTCTCTCTCTACTCTACTGTTTATCTCTCTCTCAACCACCCTCTTTAGTTTAGGTTTTTGTGTGCAACTTAGTTTATTCTCACCACATTATTTTCTTAACTAAAAACTCAAGGTTTTCAATTCTAAAATCTAGTTCTCCATGGATTCGACTCAGCTCTCACCACTTAACTATCGTTTAAATATTTAGTGTAGGCCGATTATTTGAGATTGTTAGCCACGTGTTAACGACGCATTCGTGGGCAGTCAATTTTGAAGCCGTTGCCGGAGAATTAGATTTTTAGTTTTGATAATTTTGGTGTTTTTGTATATATTCAGGCTAACATTTTCTTTCTTTTTGTAGGTATCAAATAAAAAGTGAAAAAATCTGAAAATTGCATGAAAAATAAAAAAATGGGTAAGTGAGGTGAGTTTCCTTCTCTCACTCTTTCCATTTATTTTCATTTCCAAAAGAACGAGGGATTGCGTTGAAGGTAAGTACCATTAAAACCTCTTGATTGAGTTTCCTTTTCTTAGTTGCCATGTTTAGACAATTAACAAAATCAAAAAACAAAAAAAAATCAATCACTTGAATCCAATCAAAGATGTCATGTCAAGAATAGAAATCTTCCATCTTTAGGACATGCATCATTTAGATTTCCATGTTTAGGTAGTTTCTTTTGTTTGAAAGTTTCCTTTCTTGTCGAAGATTGCGGGAGGCAAGGTGAGAATCTCAATTTCTTTAAAAACATGATCATGCATTGCCATGCTTGCATAGAACCCCTTGCTTGATTTTGTGGTGTGCACATCATTTCTAAAATATTTTAAGGGCAGTTTCCTTAACAAGATAAGGTGGGGATTTGATCACCCTCCTTAGCCCACAAACCACAACTTCCTGCATTTTGCATTCCCAAGCCAATAAAAGAAAGTAGAAACTTGACCTAGGGTTCGCTTTGAGACTTAGGCCCACTATGAAGTTTGGAAACTGGTGTCTAAGGCTAGAGGTTCATAGACAAACGCCTAAGTGGACAAGTGGTTATTTATTAGGTCCCTGCGAGAGCAGGGGGAACCTCCCACTCTCCCACCTCTTACCTGGCCAGTTAACGGGCTTGAGAGTGGATTTGAGTTAGGCCTCAGTTGATTAGTGAGAAATGAAATGTTTATATTTTAGGGAACCATAGTTGTCATAGGATTAATTGTTTGCTAACTTGTGTGAAAATATTTAAAAAAAATCAAATATTTCAAAACAACAAAAAAAAAAAAATTAAAAAAAAACAAAAAAAAGAGAATTTATGTGGGTTGACAATCATGGTTATGAAATGGGCATCATTTGGACAAATGGATCAGCCCATTATGGTATTCACTCTCAACCTAACCCACTTTATCCATCAACCTCTACTTACCAGTCCAATGGCTCAAATGGACTCAAGCCTATCTGATTCATGGTCACCCAATTAAAGATCACATGTATGATTCAGGGTGGAGGAAATATGTTGACCCATGTTACATCTCATCACCTCCCTCAACCCAAGAACAGACCCAAACCTTTCAAGTGTTATCCACACCCACTCCTTACTCAAAAGTTGACCAGGGTGTCTCCCCTGAAAAATTGAGTTTACTCTATCAAGATCCTCAAGGGGAAATTCAAGGACCCTTTCTAGGTGCCGAAATCATATCATGGTTCGATCAAAAAAATTTTGGCATTGATCTGCCGGTGTGCTTAACAAATGCTCCTGAAGGCACACCTTCAACCACTTGGAGAAGTAATGCCGCATTTAACACTTAGAGATCAACCTATTCTGGCCCAAGCCCAAAGGCCACCTATCCACAACTTTCAACATTGGGCCCAATGCCAAATTGATATTCATGACAAAAGCCATCATGAGGGACATGTATATCCACAGTCCACTTATACATCCCCTCACAATCAGGCCTCTTCGATGATCAATTTGGGCAATTTATGCAAAAATTCCATGATAATCAACAAATCTTTGAGCAAACATTCACCCAACAACAACAAGAATTGGAGCAATCCTTTGTCAAAACTGACCTCCTGATTACTCAACTGATGGAAATCAGAAGGAGGCAAGATAGTCAGTCACCATGCCAACCCATTGACAATCATGCACATCATTATCTTGATTGTGACCAACAATTTGACTCTCAAATTCCATCCACAACTTCTCAGTCCAACATGATTGTGGACACCCACTTGGAAAATGAGAGATAATATTAATGAGTCAAATCAAGAGGAGATGGGTGCCACTGAAAATCAATCCATGGTCTTAGCCCAACTTGAAACTGACCATCAACAAGACTCCATCCATAATGTCATATTTGAGGAAAGCTCTAATGAGTTAGTTGAACTCAAGTTGGGGGGAGAGGAAAAAGAGTGTCATCTAGATGTTAGGTCCAAGTTTGATGCGACATTGTTTCAAGAGGATGACAAAGAAGATGTGAGTGTGGAGAAAGAGCTGGGTGTAATCATCAATCATTCTTCTTGGGTAAGAGATGAATAGCAATTCTGCCTAAAGTCCACATTGACTGGGACTCTTGATTTGAGAAAGATAGAGAATTCCTACCTCTCCTTGAACTTGACAAATCCAATATGTTCATGGACATGCTACCACTAGCTGATTGGTCAACTGCACTTGAACCTTTTAAGCATCATTGTGTTGAAAGTCATATCCATTTCATTCCTGATCATACTACTAATTTTGACTCAAGTCATCCTGTGGAGTTCAAGCAATCCTCTGAGCATCCAATTCAATCTGACCTCAATATCATGAAAGAGGATCTGAAAATGGAAGTTGTGGGTGAAAAGGGTGAAAATAATCAAGTCCGCATTGATGTGTTCAACACATACAAAGATTTTAAGTGTCAAAATGAATATTTCTCAATTGAAGATATGATCCTGAATGCCTCAATTTCTCTATCATTTACTAATCTGCAGGGTACATTTGGACCACTTGACCCCCCATGGCTAATGATGCCTTACAAAGCAAGAATTTAACGTCAATTGATTGGTGGTGTTACGTGACCCTGTTACCCCCATGTGTCTGGCTGAAGACATTAAACTTAGCGCTTGTTGGGAGGCAACCAATATTTTTAGGAAAATTGATTTCTATTGATTTCGTTTTTATTGTGTCTTAGGTGTTTGCTGGCCACTATCTTTGATGAAGTTAGTGTGCAACCACCCGCATGTGATCATCAGGTTGCATCTCTCCTTTCTTAACTTACATTGGCTTTATTCTATTGTCATTACTTTTATGCCATTGAGGACAATGTCATTTAAGTTGAGGGGAGAGACAAATTGTATTTTAAATTTTTGTCCCTAACATTGTGCTTCATGCTTCATATTTCATGGAAGAATTTTTTTTTTCTAGCTTGACTCATAGTGTGTACTTGTGAAGGTGGTGAGTTAACTAGTTATGTTTTTAGCATCTTCCTCAAAATACATTTGAAATTTCATCAACACAGTAAAGTATTATTTTGAGCTATTCAAATGGATGATGAGAGTTTTACCGAACATTCAGGTTGATTGATTGATATTCTACATTCCTATGATGACCAATCGTGGGGAAAAAGCTACCTGCCTACAAATAAATGTGAAAATGTGTGGAGTAGTGAAAAAGAAAAAAGAAAAAAGAAACATGGAAAATACCCCTGATCTTAGTAACCGGGCCTGTGGCTCCTAAGGTAAGAGTTGAGGCTCGCGTCAAACGGTGAAGGGAAGTGCAGCACCAGATAAATGAAAAGAAAAAAAAAAAAAGAGCATGAAAAAAAGAATTAGGCGGAGTGAAAGCTACCTGTAATTCGAGGATCGAATTTAGGGAGTGTAGAGTTGATACCATCCTTGAGTGATAAGTAACAAGCCCTGCATCCTCTTATTAATGCTCAAACATTATACAAAAAGTAATGAAATTTTGTGTGTATCTTGAGGAACTGTCTAATGACATCAACTGACATATTTGCCTTTGACACTCTCGATTGGAACTTGAAATACTTATGACCAAGCATTCTTACTTTTGTCATGAAGTATGATGTTTTGAACTCTTGTTTGTCCCAATTATTCACTTGTGTGCATGCTAAGGGACTAGCAATGAGTAAGTTGGGGGTGTGATAATTGCGTTGTTATTGATGATAATTATGTTATTTTATTATCTTATGGTCCTTAATTTCACACAAATCATTGTCACTTTATTACAAAAAAATGATAATTGATTAAATCTCTATTGTGTTGTATTTGCAGGATTAATGGGCCAGAAATAAAGTGTCAAATGGGCCAATGGATTGGATTGAAGCAAGAGAGAATAAAGGAGAGATTCTATTAATTTTTTAAAAACACTTCTTATTTTTAAAAATCGTCTCTCCTATTTTCCAAAAATCTCTCCTTCCTTTCTTCTCTCCCCCTTCCTCTTTCTCTACTATTTTATAAAGCCTCCACCTCTCTCTCTCTCATTATTCTCTTTCTCACGCCCTCTCCTCCGATCCCTTTCCTCCTTCCTCTTCTTCCTCCCTTCTCTCCTTCCTCCTCTTCTTCTTCTCTCCGGTTTCTTCTTTCCTTTCTCTGTCCTCTCCTCTCTCCTGGTCTCTCTTTTCTCAGGAACAGAAGCAGCTCCACGCGCCCCGCCAGGCCACCTGCCAGCGCCGCCCGCCTGCCGCGCTGCCCGCGCGCGCCTGCCCCCGCGTGCAGTCCCACTGGCCTCGCCCAGGCCGCCCCGCGCCCGCCCAGGTCGCACCCTGCGTCGCCCCACGTCCCGCCAGGCCACGCCCAGGCGCCTGCCCGCGCGCCCTCCTACGTGCATGCTTTTGCATGCACGTAGGCAGCGCCTCACGCGCCTCTCTCCTCTCTCAGCGCCTCTCGGCGCCCTCTCTCTCCTCTATCCCCTCTCTCTCTCTCTCTCTCTCCTCTCTCTCTCTCTCTCTCCTCTCTCTCTCCTCTCTCTCTCTCTCTCTCACGTAGGCTCTCTCTCTCTTCTCTCTCTTTTCTGTTTTCATCATCTCTTCTCTCTCTTTATGTTATTTCTCTCTCCTCTCACCCCTCCAGTAATGTAGTTATTTCTACATTGTGTTAACAGTTACATTTATTTAAATAATGTTAGTTGTGGTTGTTAATCATTCCTCCCACTCTCTCTATTTGTCCCTCTCTCTATCATGTTTCTTTATAGTTGTTTAATTTGGATTAGGTAAGTGTGGTTAAATGATTATTTTCTCTTGCATCTCTCTCTACTCTACTGTTTATCTCTCTCTAACCACCCTCTTTAGTTTAGGTTTATTTTGTGCAACTTAGTTTATTCTCACCACATTATTTTCTTAACTAAAAACTCAAGGTTTTCAATTCTAAAATCTAGTTCTCCGTGGATTCGACTCGGCTCTCACCACTTAACTACCGTTTAAATATTAGTGTAGGCCGATTATTTGAGATTGTTAGTCACGTGTTTAACGACGCATTCGTGGGCTATCAACTAGCCTAGGCATCTCAGAGCAGCTGCTGTGTGAGGCAGAGGACCGGTACCGTCGAGGTCGTGAGCACGCCGTGAGGGTGGGGCGAGCCAGCGCGTACTCCGCTAGCTTCATAGGACTGCCTGTAAGTATCATAGGAACGTCCAGGAGGGATGTGCTGCTCAACGATCTACCGACTCCCGTACTTCCATGAGGCCACTGCCTCCTCGTATGATAGCTAACCCCGCCGAGGCCGAGAGCAGCCAACAGCACCGACCAGCAAAGAGTGGTGGCGAGAGCTAGGCCACCTGCATGACTTGTACTTTTTACTTTTATGATGATGTGTACCCAGTGGGGGTACCCTTTTGTATGACGTACTTGATATGCCTTTTGGTCATGATATAATGGACTACACTTTGCCTTTCTTTGCCTATGCCTGAGAATCACTTAGCAAATAGATTAGTTAATTGCTCTGACTCAGCCCCTTGCCTACTAAGTGAGCCAGACTTCGTGATTTGTCAAGGGGCTGAGCCTTTATTGAAATAAGGGTAAAATAAGGAAATGACATAATTAAAATGCAACAAGGAATCAGACAAATGCTAACAGGGAATTAAAAGATGAGCATGTGTTCAATGCATTCATGCAAATTAAAGGAGAATCAACTCATCAAAATTTTTGTTTTTTGGCATATTCAATTATTTTTGGATTTTGGATTTTTTTTAAGTATTCTTTTTTTTTTATTTGAAGTATATATAAAAATTTTTCTTTTTTTATACACTTTGAATATTATCATTTTTTGTATTTTTGGAATATTTGATTTTTTGGCCTTTTGAAAATATTCACTTTTTTGTATTTGCTTTTTTTAACTTTGAAAATATTCAAAAAAAAATTTAGATTTTGGAAATAAGCCGCAACCCGACGTGGTCCCTCCTAAAAGATGCGCAGAACGAAGGGGATTCGCTCTAAGTGGAAAGCGTGGTACTCTCAGACCCTTCAATTACTCAATCATCAATAAAAATTTATTAATGATTTTTCGGTGTGTTAAACACGGGTTTGACGTGCATAAGTGGTGTATTTACCCAAGGTAGCTTTAGGCGACGTCCTCTTTAGTCAATCGTTGTCTTGTCTTGAACTAGGACATACCGATAAGGGAGAAGGGAAAACAATATTTAGGAGGTCTGCCAATGGTTTGGGTGACCGGGGGGACACTCATTTCTCTATCCTATACTTATGGGGTTCAGTCTTTGGCTTTGGGGGTTTTTATTGGCATACTTACGACCAGGTCCATTTCGATCTCTACTAGGACTTTGTCACTCTTGTTGTGCTTTTTGCTTATGATTTGCCTGTTTTGGTTCTTTACAATTAGATTTACATTGTTTTCTTTCTTTTCTCCCTTATGGGCCATGACATCTACCCATTAAGCATTGGACATATTCAAAGGTCAATCCCACAGGCTCCCATCCCTATTGGCGGACGAAGGGAAGAGAAATGATGATGTCCTAGACTCTTGGCTAAGCATTGATCTCCCTTAGATTATGTGCTTCTAGTTTCCAAGGGTGGGCATGTAAGTGTGTGTGAGTGTCGATGTCTATGGTTAACTCACCAAGAATAAAAAAAAAATGAGTTAGAAATGATGATATTTCATTTTAGGGTCCGTGTACCACGTAATTCTGAACTCCTATTAGGTAGCACTTTTAAGATAGAGCCATTCCAAGGGTGGGAGAGCTCATCACCCTCAGCGTTCACTAGCATGTACGCGTTGCCTGGATATGCTTATTTAATTTTGTACGGACCTTCCTAGTTTGGTTGAAGTTTTGAACGGGGACACCGGGTTTCACAAAGATTCTTTTAATGACCATCTCACCGACTTTAAATTTTCTCTCAATCACTTTCTTTTGGTAAAAAACGTGTGAATCTATTTTGATATGCTTTTGCATGTTCTGCAGTGACCAGACGCTTCTCATCTAAGAGCTCTAGTTGTGCAAGGAGCGACTCGCGTCGCTCATCGATTGACAAGTCCTTATCAAGCTGGACTCTAGTGAGGGGATGAGAATCTCATATGGTTCTACCGCCTCCATTCCATAAGTAAAGGCGAACAGTGTTTGCCCTGTAGGAGTATGAATTGAAGTGCGGTAGGCCCATAGAGCTTCCACAAGCTTGTCAGGCCAGTCCGAGAACTTATTAGCCTCACACGTCTTTTTATGATTTTGATTAAAGTTTTATTTTAGTCTCTGCATGGCCATTGTCTTGAGAATAGTATGGAGATGAATGATGCAATGCAATCTTGTACCTGTTGCAGAAGTCCTGAAACTCTTGAGATATAAATTGCGGCCCATTGTCGGTGATGATGGTACTCGGGATGCCGAATTGGTGATGATGTTCCTCATGATGAATTTGCATAAAGTTGTTGCCTTGACTTCTGCGTATGCTTCTGCTTCCACCCATTTGGTGAAGTACTTCGTTGCAGTAAGGATATATGATTTTGACTTATTTTGGGAGTTTGAATCACCAATGGTGTAACACCCCGAAATTTAGTAATTGAAAAATTAGAAATAAATTGAAAACAATAAATTCATATTAGTGAAATAGCAAAAACGTACGTGTCATTATCGTACATACAAAAACCCATTAGAAAATTTCATAAAAAATCATAATTCAACTCTAAATAATACTCCCTAATGACCCACAGAGAAATTCGTGCAAAGGAAAATTGGATGGTCCAAGTTTAAGGCGTTTTGTGACTGAGTACCGTAATCAGGGAATAAGTCGGGAAATCATTATCACACATACTTAGATGAGTCAGAAAATTAAATAAAAATCATAGATGGACTTCAAATAATATCCTCTAATGATTCATCAAGAAATTTGGGTCAATAAAAATCATTTGGGGTAGGTTTAGGATTTATTGTGACTTATTATCGTAATTAAGAAATAAGTTGAAAAATCCATTATCATGTGTATAAAATATGATCATGAACCAAATTAAAATGATGGGTAGACTCCAAACAATATGTGGGGATAGTCCATAAAATAAATTGGACCAATGGACAACTTATGACCCATGAACAAATTCAAGTATGAAAACAGTAAATAAATAACTTTCGTATTATCGAAATGATGGAATTTACGTACCACTATCGTACATGGGAGAACACATCGGAAAATTTCATCATCATCATCATCATCATCAGAGCCTTATCCCACTATTTGGGGTCGGCTACATGAATCCTTTTTCGCCAAAGATTTCTATCAAGTGCTATAGTCGTGTTTAAACTCAAAAAGTCCAAATCCTTCTTGATAACATCGGAAAATTTCATAAAAATTATAAATAAACTCCAAATATTATCCCTAAGTGCTCCACGAAGAAACTCATTCAACGAAAAGTCCGATTGGGCAAGTATACGTCACAATGTGACTAATTATCCAAATTAGAAAACTAAGTCGGAAAACCGTTAACACGGAAATATAACATGATCCTAAATTAAATAAACATGATGGAGAGACTTACAACATCATATATTGATGACCCATTATCGGAGTTGGGCCAATGGATCACTTTTGGCCCAAGAATAAAATGGAGCTAGAAAATACATAGAAATTCGCAACCGTAATTGAGCTGAAAATAGGAGGTAATTAGGGCAAATCCCAAGGCAATTAGGCTTTCTTGGCAACCCCATTTCGTGGCTAACCATGGTGGGAGGTTTCCTAAAGCCTCACCCACTCTATTGAGTGAGAAATCATCAAAATAAAGAAGGTGGAATGCCAAAACTGCACCTTGTCTTACCCTCACCCAATGGAACTTCTAAAACACACTAGATGCATATATACATGCCATGAAACCCTAGGGGATGAAAATACACATTGTTGGGGTCATGGGAGGCTGTTCTTGAGCACCCAAAGGAGGAGGAAACTGCCCCAACTCGGAGCTTCTTCTCTGTTGTGTTCTGCATCGACCTGTGCAGAGTGCCCTTCTTGGAGTCGACCTAAGGTGAGTCAAACCACAACCAAACCGTGCCAGGCTTATACCCCTGGAAAGAGGGTCGAGTCTAGTTCCTAGTCCCACTGGGTTGCCTATTTTTCATCCAGTCGATCGAGAGTATTAAGCGTTCTCCAACAAGTGGTCTGAACGAGGATTGTCTGGAGAACGAGACTTCTACAACCTAAAAGGCAGGTGATCTCGGGCCAAGACTAAATAAACCTATACCATCTTGTAGTGCTGCATGTCTAGTTTCATAAGCACTTGATTTTCCCAATTTTCATGGTGTATCCGTCGAGTTATAGGTGTTTCCCTAAGTCGCCCATGATTACGGCTTTTTACATTCTTCATGTGTTGCACACGATTCGAGATTGAATTAGAACCAACCCACAACATGAAAGTCCTTCTACTAATTGTCCTTGTCATGTTTCATGTTGAGAGTTTTGTCTAAATGTCAATAGATAGAGAGACAAAGGTGTTTCAAGAGAGTCACTGCCAATTCATGTGTTTTCGTGTGTGGGGTTTAAACCGCGTCCGGTCCAGGCGACGCGATTCCATCGCCTGGTATCGCATCGGCCTTGGCCGATGTGATTTGGTAAAACACGACCGCTAGGTCCGACGTGATTTAACATCTGACCAGTCAACGGTCTGCGTGAGACTTCGCGCCGCATGGGTTTCTGTGTCGGCCTGATACACGACGGGAACACCCGACGCGATTCAACATGGTTTTCCGCTCAAAGTTTTTCACCCATTTTTATATTATTATTTTAATGCTATTTATGAATGCGATGGAGTATTCCATCATGATTCAAGTTAAAAGGCGGCCATGTAGGCCGATGTGATTTAGATTCTTCACAGTTGGCCTGTTTGATTGTACACCGTGTTTTGAAAAGCGTCTACTGTGTAAAACGTGATTCAAAGACCGACCCGAGACTTTACATTTTAGCTAGTCAGTCAGCATATTTAATCTATTAGTCTGTAAGCATGTCGCTTAGTGTGCATTGGCCTAAAAGTAATTAACCCACTTGAAATTGGTAATGACTTGAATATTATTCTAATGTGTATTAGGTGATTGATCTTGTGTTCCTTTGATTTTCTTCTTGTGATCTACCTTATGTGAAATTGACATGATAAGAATATGTGATGAGTACATGATTCGAATGGACTTGTTTAGTTAAGTTTTTATCATGATGTGCATGTGAGTTTTCTTTAAAATGTGCTTTTCAATGTTCCATTACTCGTACATCAATTGCATACATGTTTAGGCAAGATCCGTGACACGTCACTTACACATTTGCACGATTAGGCACACCCTTCTTGGGGAATTGGGAGCTCTCTGCCGGTCATTCTGTATTGGCAGACTAGCGATCTTTTCCTTAAGACCTCCGTAAGTCTCCGTACTCTATGGATTCCCTCATAGAGACCGAGCTGGTTGTACCATGAAGTACCCTGGAGATAGAGAGCACTTGTACCATGTATGATCTATCATTAGTCATCCTCTTGTTAAGACATTAATGAATTATGAAACATAAGATACGTCGTTATACTGCCCAATTGATCTCTTGAGCTATTGTCTTACCTTGACTCTACGAATGATCATGTCCTTATTACCATGAGCTTGTTATTGAAATTCTGTGGCCATAATATGTATATGTTTGTTTGGCACAACGTGGGACTTCGGTCCATTTGACTAATGCCTGTGCAATAGGGGCCCTGTCTGGTTCTGGGGAGGAGCGCCCCAACGTACTTATAACCACGGGAGTATGGACTTGTGGTACTTGGCATGGCACAAATTTATGTGCAAGATTTGTGGGAATGTGCCTTCGTTTGATGTGATATGATAAGTTTGATATGATACGTCTGATCACGTGAATATGTGATATCTGTGTGAATATGACCAATTCTTGTTTATGTGATACGAACTCATTCATGAAATCTTTGTGATACTATTCTATTCTTGAATTACCTATCCATTGCATATGAAATTCAATATTTGATTTGATATGATATTCGTTCTATTCAGCTATTTGACTTGTTAGAAATGCATGCATTGTCATCATGTTCATGTGTATATCTGCCTATTTAAAATGTTAATCATGTATATTAGTACCCGTACATTGAGATGTAAATCCTACTAAGCTAGTTCACTCACACGATCATCTTGTCCATTTCAGGTAGTGATGAGGATCTCGTGGAATCCGATGGGGCAGGGCAAGAGTGATGAGCACCCATCATATGAGGAGATGAAGTATTAGGAATAGATGTCTAAGTAGTTTATGTAATAGTGATACATTTTCATGAAGTTTATATTTGAATAATGGACCCTTTAGTTGGTTCTTCTTAGGTAAGGTTGTAACTAGTGGATTGAAATGGAATAAAGAGTACTTTTGATGACAATATTGTGGTCTCAAATGTGTTGTATGTTTAATTATGACTCTGCGCTACTCAACTGTGATATGTCTATTTGTATCGTTCACGCACCCCAATATTTATTCCGCTGATAAATTTCAGGGCGTGACAAAGGGGACCAATGATGTAGAAGGCCCACATAGCGAAAGGCCATGGGGAGGATATATGGTGTAGTGTAGAGGATGGAGAATGAATTTTGTCGGCGTGCAATTGGCACTTGACACACCGACGGACATAGATAAAACAGTCCTCCTCTAAAGTGGGCCAGTAAAAGCCTTGCCTAAGGATTTTCTTGGCAAGCATTTGGTTGTTTACATGGTCACCACACACACTACAATGAGCTTCCTTAACAACTTTCCAGATTTCATCATCATCCAGCATCTAAGCAGAACTCCGGTGAGACCTCTTCTATAGAGCACATTACCAACCAACGTGTATTTCTGGGACATTCTCCTTATTGCTCTTTTTTTTTTTCAGTTATGGCTTCCTCAGGGTATGACTGATCCTTGCAATACCTAGCTATCTCATAGAACCATGGTTTCTCCTCATCATCCATTCTTCTTCTGACTCCAATAACATGATTTCCTTCTTGTTCTTCCTCTTTGTCTTCTTCGACATCTCTTCCTTGATCCACAAGAACACAGGATTTCGAATAGCTAGGGTATGACGCCGTTCAATGTGAATGGTGTCAAAATCCCCAGATAGGTCATATTGAGAGTTGAGGCGACATTAGCAAGAGCTACTGCTAGAAGATTTTGATGGTGAGATACATGGACAAAGATAAGTTTAGAGATTAGTTTGGCATATGCTGAGATGAGTTCTTGGTATGGCTTGAGCTTGGGATCTCTGGTGCGGTATTTGGTGAGCACTTGGAGGAGGATCAGTTGACTATCACCTACAATTCATAGATGGGTAACACCATAGAAATGTGCGGCCTCAAGTTTGGCCAGCAGGGCTTCGTATTCAGCTATATTATTAGTGATAGGGAATGCTAGCTGAAAAGCCTGCGGAATGGTGACCCCTTCAGGTGATAGAAGAACAATCCTGATACCCTTACCATGAGAATTCAGAGCTCCATCAAAATATAATGTCCACATAGGATCAGATTGGCTAAGGGACATTAGTTCCTCATTTGAAAACTCCGAATGGACAAGGTCAAATTGAGGGATAGGGTGATGAGCGAGATGCTCTGCTATGGCATAGCCTTTGATCGATTTCTATTGAATGTAGGTGATGTCAAACTGAGAGAGAAAATTTTTCCATTGTGTGAGCCTTTCAACGAGGACAGATTTTTCTAGGAGGAATTTGATAGGATTCATGCGGGTGATAAGGTGGACTTTGTGAGCAAGGAAGTAGTGCTTCAATTTCTACACTACCCAGACAAGAGCAGTACATGTTTTCTCCATCGATGTGTACCTCTGCTCGCAGGGGTTGAGAAGCTTAGACAAGTAGTAAGCTGCTATCTCTTTACCTTCTTCATCCACTTGTGCAAGGATAGCTCCTACAGAGTCTTCCAGGACATATACATAAAGAATCAATTGTTTGCTTGGAGTCAGTAGCCTCAGGACAGGAGGATTAGCCAGATACTCCTTTAATCCATTAAAGGCAACCTGACACTTCTCATCCCAATGGAATTTGACTCCCAACTTAGTGAGGTCATAGAAAGGTCTACACCTCTGTGAATGTTGGGAGACAAACCAGAGAATAAATTGCAGCCTCCCGATTAATCCTCAAACTTCCTTCAAATTCTTAGGAGGTGGCATCTCACTTATTGCCTTCGCCTTATTGGGATCGATCTCAATACTGAAGGATCGATAAAAGTGTGGACAAGATCTAGAAGGGGGGGTTGAATAGATCTATGCCAACTAATGCGGAAGCTAAACCAATTTTGAAAGACCTTTGAATCAGAGTTAGATTGAAAGCAAATTTCACAGATCTGAAGAGAGATTAAGTGAGTTAAGCAATTGGAGTGTCTAAACAAGTTGATTAGATAGATTCAAACGATCCTATGCATTCATCTAACGAAGAGTAAATTCAAACCACAAACAGACCAATGCACAAAGATTTTTAGGTGGTTCGGAATCACACCACGTGACTCCTACATCCACCCCTCACACACAGTGAGGATCCACTAAACATCCTGGGTAACACAACCCACACTAGAGCCTGAAAACTCCACAAATGAGTTAGACAACTCACACACTACCTAGAGCAAGACTACTCAAGAATCTGAGCAAGACTGCTTGTAACGACCCTCTTCATATCGGTACGATTATACCAATCCCCATCGGTATAAAGGGCGTCGTCACAGTGGGACATTTACCCAACACTGGTCGATAGGTTGATATGTACCTGGATAGCAATAGAGTACAGCGGAATAAAGTAAACAACTCAACTCTTAATCCGTCACCAACACACATTCCATAATCTAAATAGCAAGATAGAAAGACAATGTCCACATTAATACAAAATAAAGAGAGTTACAATGTCCAAAATATTGTCCATACAATAATCCTTTTTGTGCAAAAGAAAAGTACAACTGGTAACAGCTCCACAAAATAGTCTTCTAATGATGATCCTCGCCACGCTACCTTCTAGTGCACGATACCTGTCAACCTGTACGCCGAAGCAAGAGTGAGTCCAAAGACTCAGCAAGCGACACTACTCATGATATACACATACAAGTCTTAGTGGTTTCTACATGCACTTTTACAATTAACAACACATAGCATGCTAGTCCATTCAAGTTTTCTACCTATCATGAAAGTCTACAATTTTATACATAACTCATGCTTTCAGATTTGTAAAATGAAATTCGCCTATCACATGATCTCTATTCCATTTGCTCAGGAACTTTAGTCTTTTAAAGAGCTAAAACATGAAAGCTATCAACATGAACAATTTACACACATGAAAGGGAAAACAACTAGCATGGATTTCACATAGTTTTAAACACATACACGAACCTTTTCACATGCTTTAGATTGCTGATTTCATATAATTCAATGACTATAAATCTACACATGAGAGCTACAATAATACATAAAACACATCATGTGAACAAGTAATCAAGCTATCTTGCACTCATTTTCACTAATTATCCCTAACATGGATTCTAGGCATTTATGCACACATAAGCATGATAATGACAACATTAGTTTACTGATTTCTCATGGTTTCCAATAACACATTCTCACATTCTCGGTTTCACATGATTTCATACTTACTCATTCACGTTGTTCACTTTTACACATTTGACACGTACACATGTTCACACTTATACAATTTACTCATTTCCACATCATTTTCTCTTCACTTTCACTTATCACATATCATATCGATTGCACTTACCACGTGCATCTTGGGCACTTACCACGTGCCATATTCACATATTTCACATTTTACTCATTTTTCATTACTTAAACAATTTGCCATGACACATAGTCCTAACCACCAGTAGAGGACACTAACAATATCTCATAGCTCGTGCTCATTCCTTAGCACAGCTCTCATCACAACTCATAACACAACACATGACACAACGCTTACACAACTCATACACATACTCACCACCTAGGCAATACAGCGGTGAATCTTGGTAACTGCGCAGACCGGGAGAAGCCCTCTCCACCCTATCCAGTGGTACTTGTCCACCTCTGGGGTTTTCCCAATGCCTTTGGGACAAACTTATATCACATGGAGCCTTCTATAGGGACTTTTCTATATACGGCTCCCGATGCCTCTAGGGTAGCAGTGTCACATAGGCACAACTTTTACACTTTTACACATTTCCGTTTTACACATGGTTTTACACATAACTCTTCTCATTTTTATTCACTTTCTCACTCACATGAACATTTCTGTTTTTCCTTAACATGGTACTACAGAATTTCAAGAGTTTAACATACAGTAACGTTGTAACCACACTAATCATGTTGGTTTTAGACCATAACAAACCACATTACAATTATATGCACGAATTATCACATTTCACATGAAAACACATAACTTTTTATTTACTGTTCCAATTGACCTGAAATTTTAACCACATGCTGTTTTCGGGTTCAAAATCATACCCTCAATTTTTCAGATTTTTTGAGCTAAATAGGATTTACAGAAAATCAAACACCTAATTAGCATATTATTCACAACTTAAGCTAACATGGGTCTAACACATTTTGCAATTTATCCACTTACTGTTTTGCACAGAGACTACTAATATATGCATGATTTTAGAATACAACATCACCCTAATTCATACATCTATAAATCAATTACCACAAACCATTTTTGCATGTTTTTATTTTACCGAACCGAACTTATTTACAATTTCTCAAGCATGGATAAACTACTAAATTTTGCAAACTCATATGCTGACCCACTATTCTTCATGATCAACCGAAACCAAGGCATTCACACAAACCCTAATCATAAATCATGAATTTTACAAGATTGTCTACAAGTCATGCTCACATGTTTACAAGATATCATTATCCCACATTCACCAACACACCCCACATTCATCCACAACCACAATGTACAATATACGTAGAGTATAAGGTGTACAATATATCCTCATCGCATAAAACATACCGAATTTAATGTATAAGAGGGACAGAACAGCTCACTGTTCTGTCCAGAAGAACTAGACGGCGGTCTCTGGCCGCTGACTCAGGGTCAGCGGCATGATCTATGGACGCCAAGGATGAACTGGGCGTCCAGGGACCCTGCCGTCTACTCAGGTCTGTGCAGAAACACAGACCCGAGCTCTAAATCTTGGGTGAAATGGAGGGTCTAGGACTCGAGGAAAATTCCATAAAAATATCAAAACCCACCTAGACTCATACGGGGACACCATAGATAGGTCACTTGCCTCTCTAAAATTCCTCCAAGGGATTTATGGCTCAAAGAAGACCTCCTTGGGCAGTTCCAAGAAGTTGCAGAAGTGCCTCCAAGATCGCCTTCCTCCGGGTTCCTGGGTGATCTCCACGCCGAGGGGATGATGGGGAAGCCTTCTCCTTTGCTTCAGCTTCCTCCTTATTGCAGTAGATCTCCAGATCCAGCTCCAAGGGGTCGGATTTGAGGGTTCTAAAATGGGGTTTTCTCACAAAATGCTCTAGGGTTTTTCTTTCTTCTCCTCTCCTCTTGCAAGGGTGAAAATGAGAAGTGGGGAGAGGCCAATTCGGGTTCAGGATGTAGGAGAGCCCCTCACCCACTCACCATGCCGATTTGACAGCCTTACAGCCGTTGGGGGACATCCCCCAATGGTGGCCATGCCTTGTTTCAGAAGATAGCAGCTCTGCTGCGCATGCAGGTCAGAGAGGTTGACGTCCACATCGCTGGACGCCTGGGTCAGGATTGGCGTCCAGGTCTGGACGTTGACTCCACCTCGGCGGCCAGAGGTTGACGCCAAGGTGACCTTTGGCCAGAACCCTAATTTATGCAGAAACTATGCATGTAATGCATGTATATAGTAGGGTATACATACTATCACCATTCATTACACAAATTATTTACATTTAATATAACCATATGCACATTAATTATACTAATTAATATGTACATAAATATCTATATACATACACAAGCATACATAAATATACTAAGATAAAATGTACGTAGACACCTACCTGTACGTACATGATATTTTACATAAGTATGACTCAACACACGGCAAATTAAATGACGAGAATTATGAGGGCTTCGCAAATCATTAGGAGGTGATATGATTTATGCTAGCTAGGAATAATCCATTCGATAAAATAGTCCTCGCATGCACACACTTGATTTGACATATATATAGTATACGCACACTGGTGTAGCCTATTTATGTACATTATGATTGAAACAGATGGGTACAATATGCGCACCAGTAATTTGATTAACTTACACAACTTTACCTAACATTGCTTAAGTATTACATGTATAGGATTTCTTAATATATACTATATGCATAATTCATCCAATTGACTATTCTCACCTAATCATCATAAAGATATATGCATGTAGAATTAAGTATACAATTGTCACACGTATAAGACAACATACATACGTACTTACACATATGTACTTCATACACTTCCATACAAAGTTCCATAAAATAGGTAGTATAGGATATTCTTCAATATTTAGATAGCACGTGCATAGTGTTACTCAAGTATCCTAAGTCAGAGATTCTTGGTATTCATAATACACCTCTAGTTGTTTAGTTGTTCACTTCCGCATTAATTACCATATACCCGTATCTATATATATATAAATACAGATATACGCACATGCTCATGTTCAAGGAAAGGATAAAATTTATAGTGGGCACAATGAACTACGCACACTAAGCACACAGTAAGCAAATACTCAACACGCCATTCATATACATACGTATATTATAAAGAGAATAAAAATCCGGGGTCTCACACTGCTCAACTACACAACTTGAGTACGACGACTCAAAACCCTGAGCACAAAGGCTCACAATCACTTGCTAGAACAAAAACAACAAGATCCAGAACCTCTAGCAATGATCTGATCTATAAGGCCAATTCAAGAGAATTGATGCAATCGATTATGCACAATTTCTAGAATAGCCAAGAAGAAACAAGAAAGACTCAAGACATGAGGTTCACAGTTCTTGTTCTTCAAGAAAACTCCCTTGTAGAGGCAGAATTGGAAGGATCTTGATCACTTGAAGTCCCTTGGCCGATGCTCTACAACTTTGATCTTGGGAACTTCCTTGAGTGCATCACAATTGCTGGCTTCTACTTGATCTGCTCCCTTGAAGTTGATCCTAATGCTTCATGTTGATCAATCTTCGATTCTTGTGCTTGGAGAAGTGTGAATTGTGGTGTGGAGCACAGGAGGAAGCAAAACAGGGAGGAGAGACTCTCTTGCCGCCACAACCAGTTTCTGGAGTCTCTGAGAAGGTTCTCATGTGGATGGATGCCAATAGGAGGGTATTTATACCCTAAATATCCCAAAGATACCCTTGGGGTACGTGGGCACAAGATCCAAGATTGATCCAACATCTCCCTAGGGTGCCACGTGTCCAGGAGGAAGTTTAAGTCACAGAGATTCCAGAGTGTGTCGACCTGCCCATGAGGTGTGTCGACACAGTCTCCCAGACTGGCAAATCAAATCCTGGGAGAGGTCTCTAGTGTCGACCTGAGATGATTCAGTGTCGACCTCATGTCCCAGACAGCAAAACAGCCCTTCTGGGAAGGCTCTCTAGTGTCGACTTGATCTCATCTCGTGTCGACCTGCTTTGGCCATCTGAAAAACAGGCCTTCTGGGAGAGCCATCTAGTGTCGACCTGCCTACATTTGGTGTCGACCTGCTTTGGCTATCTGAACAACAGGCCTTCTGGAAGGCTCTCTAGTGTCGACCTGCCCTGGACTAGTGTCGACACTAGATGATATTTTCTTCACATTTCTGCCTTTGCTCTGAGTCAATGTGTCGACACTACCTTGGCAAGAAATGTTTGTCCCTGAGAAAATAAACACATAAATCATTAGATAAATATATTATCATGAATATAAATGATAAATGTGCTTGGAAACTTGCTTTTTGAATATGTAATTTCAGGTGTGATGTATTTCACATGTTCCAATGGTTATGCATTAAAATCACAACTTGTCATCATCAAAATGTGAGGAGAAATGTATTATATTCACACTCAACCCAACAAATACCCCTCTTGCTCATGATGAACCCTAGGAGTTTACCCGATGACACACCAAACACGCACTTCTTGGGGTTCATTTTTAGTAGAAATTCTCTTGATCTTTGCAGACCTTAGTTAGAACCCTAGGATGCTCAGCCAATGTTCTAGATTTCACCACCACGTCATCCACATACACCTCAATATAGATATGAATCATGTCATGAAAGATGGCCATCATTTCTCTTTGGTAAGTAGCTCCAATGTTTTTAAGTCCAAATGGCATGACCACATAGCAATAGGTGCCCCAAGGTGTAGTGAACGACGTCTTCTCTTGATCTTCCTCAGCTAGCCTGATCTGATTGTACCCTGAGAAGCCATCCATAAAAGAGAGGTTTCATACCCGGCCGTATTATCTATGAGCATGTTAATGTGAGGCAAGGGAAAATCATCCTTAGGACACGCACGGTTAAGGTCCTGAAAGTCAATGTAGATTCTAACTCTTCCTTCTTTTTTCATGACTAGGACATTGTTTCCACCCAATTAGGATAAAGTATGACTCTAATAAACTTGGTTTTGTGGAGCTTGTCGACCTCATCTTTCATTTTCAAAGCTATTTGTGGGTGGAAACGTCTTAACTGCTGCTTAATTGCGACGAACCCTGGCTTAAGTGTAAGGTGATGTTCAACAAGCGCGGGGTCCAGTCCTAGCATATCCTCTTAGCTCCAAGTGAACGTGTTCTTGTATTAAATGAGAACCTAGATAATTGCCTCCTCTTCAAACGATGATAAGTTATTGCTTATGAGGATGGTCCTAGGGTTTTCTTCAATTCCCAAATTAACTTCCTTGGTTGTTTCTTCTACTGCAGCTAACGATTCATCGAATCGTCTAACTCCACTTGCGAACGCGTCATCCTCGTCCTCAAACTCTTCATCCCCCTCTTCAATTGGGTCATTGTCATCCATGATTTCGTAGACGTCGAACCCATCATCAATAAAGCATAATGACTGCTCACGTTTCATATCCGTAACAGTAAGGGCTCTTCAATGAACGTCGGTAATGCTAAACATGCCTTGCACTTACGGGCTAAATCAACTAAGAAGCAATGAAAAACCCTCTTACCCTTGGACTTCTTCTTCAGTACTACCCCCAGACTAACACTATCTTGTCCTAGACTCGTGCTACAACTACTAGAATCTACAGAAGGGGGTGAAGGAAGAGGAAAATGTAACGCCCCAAAATTTAAAGTATTAAGAAAATATGAATAATGTGGTTATTATACATTAGTATTGTTATTAATTGAGATAATTAGATTTTGGGTTTAATTAGTAGTAACGTATGTTACCCCAATGTCGTGCGCAGAGGTGCGCGCTCCCACAGGGCGACACCAAAAAATGGCAACGAAATAAAAATCCGAGAACACCATAATTTCCAGAAAAATGTGGAGATCTCAGAAATATAAATATCCAAATTTTTCGACGTACGGACTTTGGGATTAAGTCGACGCGACCATTTTTCGGGTGATTTTTCACCCAGTGCAAAATAAAATCTAAAAATTAAATAAAAATCACCATAATTAGCAAAACCATTATATTAGTCTATGGTTAAAATTTCATGACAATGGATACCATTTGAATATGTTTACATCAAGCTTAATGGGCCAGTTGAATTATTGGCAATTACGGTTGGATTTTCTTGGAATTTTTGTGATGCTTACGTGTTGGGGTTGAGAACGCCAAAACACCTTGGTAGGAGCTTACCACGTTAACCCCCAAGCTGTAACTTGTGGGTTATGCATGTAACCCGTGTCACATGGTAAAAGCCCATGGTTTTTACCATGACACATTAACCATCGACGTGTTGCGACGCATGGAGACCTTTAGGGTTATAAATACACCCCAATATCCTTCGTACCTATCTTTATGAACCTTTCCACTATTATGCTGCTGCTGTGTTTGCACAATTCTTGAGTTAGATACGTAGCTGGAACTACTGTCCTTGTGTTTGCAACCCTTATCCTTGCTCGAGCTGGCGCTGGAGCTGATGCAGGGGATGTTGTGAAGCTGGCGAAGCAGACCTGGGAGGATTCAACTACTCTCTCCTTACTGTTGGCTACTTCCTCAGCTTCTTTACGTTGGGCTCTTGGGGAATTTAACGTCAGGAGAAGGTTGTGCTAGTCATAGAGGTAGGATTCTCTTCCTACTCCACCTATTCATGTTACATTTCGACATAGTTTAGGTAATGTAAAGTGATCCTTTACCACGTGTGTGCTATTTTCCAGACTTGGAAGGTAGTTCCCTGCCAAGAATTTAACCATCATCATGACTAAATTTGTGTTTGATTATAGGAGGTCACCCATCATTTCTTTTTCATTCCCAACATGTCTCAAATCTAAAATCATATCAATTTTCCTATGTAGTGTACGTTCTTTCTCCTTCGTGAGATTGATTCATTGAGAGGTCATGGAGGTCTCAAGTGAGTGTACTTGATAAGTGATTAATGGAAAAAGAGAAGAGAGTTCTAAGAGAAGTGCTTTCCCATTCAATTTCCCTTGAGCTTAATTTTTTGCTAATCATCCATGTGATTTACTGTGACGGAACGCCTCGGCCAAGCCCGTTAAACTAATAACGTACTTGATCCGAGTCCGCCTCCCGCGAACGGGCCGTAGCCTCGCAAGGGAAACCAAACCACAGTCCGTGTAAACATAAAGGAACACACCACATTTCATATATAATTTTTTTCACAATTTACATAGCCATAATCCATCAAAACTGTAAAGGTGTACAAAAGCCTGGGGCATACCCCGAGGTACAACAAAAGAAAGTAAACAGCTACAAAACTACAAGGCTACACTGCTGAAGTACTACTCCGCTGGAGGTACTGACCCTGCTCCGCTGCGACGCGGCCCAGAACTGGACGTCGGACAGGAAACGTCCTCCTCGCCCTCACCTGAGGGGGTAGGGGTGAGCCTCTCTAGTCACTGGCTCAGTAGGGAACTCCCCCAAAGCCGAACAAACCACAAACCACAGGTACAAAACAGTAAACAGTACCAACAACATATAAAACAACTAAGCAGGTAAGTAAAGCTGTAAAAGTACTCACCGTCTGTCGACTACGAGAAACAACTGTAGTAACTAAACGGCAAACCCAAACAGGTGTACAAGCCAAAGTAGAGACAGCCAACACGAGCCACGTAAACTGGTTGCGACACCAGAAACTGACTCGGACAACTAACACAGGTCCACCTCTCAGTCTCGCAGCCACGGACGAAAGGTCCAGCTGCCGCTCCACGTAAAAAGGTCAAACAACTGTGGAGACCAACTAAAAACCACAACCTGCAGACCACACGGTCACAGGCCCATGCCTGGCACCTCCAGAGACCCTGGCCTGGGCTCGCTAGAGTGAGGCACTGGAAAAAGGACTAGCTGGGGTCCAGTACGTCTACTGGTGTCCGTACCCCCAACTACGAGCGCGCTACAAGTGACTAAAAACAACCACAACTGTCACTGTCCCACTGTCGTCTTTCCCTCAGTCGGACGTACAACTCTAACACAAGAGTGAGGGTGTCCAGGTCAGACGACACAGACCTCAACGGTACAACACAAGTACCGGGACAAGGCCCCGAGCTAACAGCCTGGCTCACAAAGAACCTGGGGCACCCAACTGGAGAGGTAACCATGGTAGGCGTCGTACTACTCGTCACGTACACAAAACCACGTGCACGTCACACACAAACCACGTGAAACCTCACGTAAACCACAAGTAACCACTGGTCCACTACACGTGAACCCAACTGACTCGCGTACACAACGCGCAGTCACCGAAGTAAACAACTAACGCATACCTTGTATGCTAAACACGAGAACCATGTGCACTTAGTGCACCTCGTATAATCCACACATGCATTATCGATAAAACACCATAATTAGCCATTTCTGTTCATATAGGGGTAGGCGGCCACATCGATTGCCGCTTACAGGAAGTAGACGGCAAGGTCCCTGGCCGTCAACCTCCTGGCTGAAGATCTTGGCGGCAAACGATGTTGACGCCAAGTTCCCCGGCTTAAACCCTGCAGAAACCCTAATCCGGTCCTGCGAGTTTTCCACTCATTCATATTACAGAAAAACATGTAAATGCTATTCGTCTAGCATGATAGAACCCAATACAACCCAATATACATGCTTTACACATTAAACTACACAAACCACCCATTATCCCGTATGGTGCAACTCTATCCAAACATGGATTATCATGCTGGTTCAAGTAGTTATGATGTGTTTAATATTTCTAGGGAGCTACCAGGGTTCGTCCCCTACCGCAGAACGCGTTAGAATCTCCTGCAATCCCCCGGTTCACGCCGAGCCCTCCGCGAGCTCCCACGCGAATTGCACCACGCCGCGACGTTTCCTCGCGCAATTCGGCGACGCCGCGCGTCCCACGATCAACCAGCCACTCCTCGATACCTGTTAGAACCTTCAGAAACACCAGGGCGCAAAGCTGGGGCAAGAGGGAGAGAGGGTGAGCTGAGAGAGCTGCCCTCGGGTGAACATATAACCTGTTGAACTGACAGGTTGGCGTCAACCCCCTTGTCGCCCACATGCACCGCCAACATAAACGTCCACAACTACTGCCGTCAAGTTCATGATGTAAACGTCCTGAACCTGGACGCCAACAGTCAACGACCACCCCTTGGCCGCCAACTCAGACAGAACAGCAGCAGGTCCTATTCCAATTCAGGACCTACCCTGCTCTTCACCTGCTCAAGCCACGCAATCACACCATACATTCCACACACCCAACTCACATGGCCTCACAACGGCCGCCACAACCACAATGCACATGATCCGCATGGATCCGAAAAGCACGCGACGTTACATTTACATTCCATGATCTTTCTTCCATCTTCTTGTCATGTTACATTGAGTTATAAAACTGAAATCATACTGTTCAAAGTCCTAATCATGTTAGGAATGATAGAAGAGCTTGTTAGTACAATTTCTAGTCGGTTTGAATCGATTTTTGAAAGTTTACACTGAATCTGTCGACAGACAAGCTTCTGCCTGTCGACAGGATCCTCATTCCAGAACCCAGAAATCACCACCTGTGTGTGGCTGTCGACAGCCCCATTATTGGCTATCGACAGATGCATACCGAACTGAAGTTCTGTCTCTGGAAACCAACCCCTGTCGACAGAACTTCATCTACGTCACTATCTTCAGAATCTGCATTTTTGGAGCTAGAAGAGGAAGTGGAAGGAGCAGCTACAACCTTAAGAGCATTAGTACATTTCTTCTTAGATGAGCTTCAGACAATCGCTCCATATTTATTTCATGTGCCATGAGAGAACCTATTAAATTATCAATGACAATTTGGTTAAATCATGGGCCTCTTCAATAGCAGTTACTTTAGGTGTCCATGAAATAGTTAAGGATCTAAGTATTTTTCTAACATTTTCTTCGTCAGAAAGATTTTTACCTAAGGAGTTTAATCTGCTACTATAGTTGAAAAACGATTATACATAGTAGTAATTCTTCATTTGAGAGCATTTTAAATTGTTCGTATTGTGAAACAAGAATATCTATCCTAGTTTGTTTTACTCTATCTGTTCCTTCATAAGTTACCTGCAGTTTATCCCATATTCTTTTGCAGATTTACATGCAGATACTCTACTGAATTCTCTTTTAGATAAAGCGCAACAAAGATAGTTTTTAGCTTTAAAGTTTAAGGATAGCTTAACCTTGTCTGTTGCTGTAATAGCTGAAGTACCTGGAATAGGAGTAATAACATAATCACCTACCTCAATTACCTGCCACAGATCAAAGTCTGTGCCTCGAATGAAGCATTCATCCTCATCTTCCAATATTGGTAGTCTTCTCCATCAAAGAATGGAGGTCTGGTGACTGATTGGCCTTCAGCATATCCTTGAGCTACCATGGATCTTTACTCTAAGATCGTTGGATCTTCTTGAAAGTTCAGAGACTCGCTCTGATACCACGTGTGGCCCTTTTGGTACGGCAGCAAGCTAACCTAGAGGGGGGGTGAATAGGTTTTTATGATATCTGAAATAGAAACTTAAACACAGAAATTAACACTTGAAGGTTTGGTTAGTTTGGTGTGATAAAGAGTAGCAGTGCGGAAGCAAATGAACAATCATACAAAGGACACAAGGAATTTATCCTGGTTCGGCCCTTCCCACATGGAAGTCCTACATCCAGTCCCCAAGCAACCTCTTGGGATTTCACTAACCAAGGTACAGTCCCCCTTAAGGACACTACAACACCCAACACCCCAGCTGGTCTTCTTTCTTTCCCGGGCAAGAAGGCAGCCCACTTCTCTTACAGGTAAAGAAGCCAACCTCCTGGTACAAACCCCAGTGCGGTTCTGCTAGACACTAACCCCTAGCTAGGTTAACAAATGTATACAGTCCTACAGCCGGACAAAAGTCTTTCTTAGAAAAGAAAGAACAAAGCTGAGAGTTGGAACAAATAAAAACCAACTAAAAGAACTCTCAGCAAAAGACTCTCTCCCCCAGATTTACAAGATGCACACAGAGAGAGAGAGAAGAGAGGAGAAGGAGCTTGAAGCTTGAGGGCTTCAGATGCTTGAACACTTCTTCTGGGCTCAGGCTCTTTCTCTCTTTTCTTTTGAGTGTATGTGGAGTTGAGGTTCTTCCGGATGTATATTCTTGAAAAATCTTTAGGAAAGCTCATGCTTCTTCTTCAGCCTTGCTTCATCTTTTATATGAGCAATTTGAATAAATCCGTTGGAGTTCTAGCCGTTGCTCATCTTCTCTTTCTTTGATAATTTGTGGTCTACGAGGTCTGCAAGCATAGAAAGAAGTGTTTAGATAAAATAGTGTTCTGTCAAAAAGGCTCATACCTTTATGTTTCCTGATGCCACCCAGAAGTGTAAGTAATCTCTCTTTTGTTGGCAGGAGAGAAGAGATCTAGAAAGATAAGCAAAAAGATCTCCTGTCAGAAAGATAGAGGATTACGCAAATCAAGAATATTGACTTTTTCACTAGATGCCAAAAGGCACTTTGAAATATAAAGGAAATCTATGTTTTTACAAAGAAGTCTGTGTTTTACAAAGGAATCCATGTTTCACTTATCAAATCCTTATGAGAGTTACAAAGGAATCCATGTTTTACAAAGGAATCCATGTTTTACAAAGGAGTCTGTGTTTTACAAAGGAATCCATGTTTCACTTATCAAATCCTTATGAGAGTTACAAAGGAATCCATGTTTTACAAAGGAATCCATGTTTTTACAAAGGAGTCTGTGTGAGTTACAAAGGAATCCTTATGAGAGTCACTTATCGAATCCTTATGAGAGCGAATCGTTATGAGAGCAAATCGATGTGAGAGTCACTTATCAAATCGTTATGGGACCAAATCGATATGAGAGTCACTTATCAAATCGTTATAGGACCAAATCGATGTGAAAGTGAATCCTTATAGCAGTGAATCCTTATGAGAGCGAATCCTTATGACAGTGAATCCTTATGGCACTTTGTGAACTGAAATCGATGTATATTGAATGGACATCGATTTATCTGTTTAGTGCAAATCATTACAGAATAATGTCATAAAATTTATTTATTAGAAAATCATGATATTAATTTATTATTAGAAAATTCATGGTATTAAATATATTAATATTTAATTAATCATGTAAATTTATATTTATTAAGAAAAACATGATATAAATATTTTTAATAATAATAATTAAACATAAATTTTGTTATCACCAAAATAAAGGGTAAAATATAGGAGTGGTTCAACAAGTGCGTGAACCACAGCTGCTAACTCCAGATCATGGGTCGGATAGTTCCTCTCATGCTCCTTCAACTGACGAGAAGCATAAGCTACAACCCGCTCACACTGCATGAGTACACAGCCTAAACCAATCTGAGATGCATCGTATAAATGGCAAAGCCCTCTAGACCACTAGGCAATACCAATACCGGAGCAGAAGTAAGCTTAGCCTTCAATAGCTGAAAGCTATACTCACACGCCTCAGACCACACGAACTTCTCACCTTTCCGAGTCAGCTTTGTCAAGGGGGCGGCGATGGATGAGAAACCCTCAATGAATCGCCGATAATAACCAGCTAACCCAATAAAGCTACGAATCTCCGAAGGGTCCTGGGAACTTCCCAATCCATAACTGCCTGGACCTTCGCTGGATCACTGCTACACTAGCGCGGAGATAACATGCCCGAGAAAATGAACCTCGCGCAACCAAAAATCGCACTTGCTGAATTTTGCATACAGCTTGTGCTCACGGAGAACCTCTAAGACTAACCTCAAATGCTGACGGTGCGTGGCCTCATCCGGGAATAGACCAACACATCGTCAATAAACACAACAACAAAGCTATCTAAATACGGACTAAACACCCGGTTCATGAGATCCATGAACGCTGCAGGGGCGTTGGTCAATCCGAAGGGAGAACTAAGAACTCATAATGTCCATAAGGGTTCTAAACGCCGTCTTGGACACATCCTCACTCCTAATCCTCAACTGATGATAGCCAGATCGCAAGTCAATCTTGGAAAAGACTGATGCCTCTCGCAACTGGTCAAACAGATCATCAATACGAGGTAAGGGATACCTGTTCTTCACAGTCACCTGGTTTAGCTTTCTATAATCGATGCACAACCGAAGTGACCCGTCTTTCTTCTTGACGAACATACAGGTGCTCCCCAAGGGGAAACGCTAGGGCGAATAAATCCTTATCAAGCAATTCTTGCATTGCTTCCTCAACTCGGCTAATTCTGCAGGCGCCATTCGATATGGGGCCTTCGAGATAGAAGAGGTGCCTGGAAGCAACTCTATAGTGAACTCTATCTCCCTATCCGGTGGCAATCCAGACAAGTCATCGGGAAAGACATCTGGAAAGTCCTGCACCACATCAATCTCTGCAAGAGTCCGTGACGAACTAGCATCGGTACTAGCATAACGCTGGCAAGAAATGCGTCACAGCCCTTGTTCACCATGCGCATCGCCTTCATGGCAGAGATAACTAACTTTCCCACTAAGTTCTTTGGCAAGGGATGAGAGAACTCGTCCTCGCCAGGAATGCGGAAAACAATCTTCTTCTTACGACAATCTACTAGCGCATAATGCTCCTCTAGCCATCCAGACCAAGAATGCAATCATAGTCCTTCATCTTAGCAAGAAGAAACACCCATCTAGGAATCTATCCTCAATGCACACAGGTAACGACGGAATACACTTCTAGTCGATACCGTACCCGCAGGGGTGTGCACAGACAAAGGAACCTCTAACTCCTCAGACTCTATGCCTGACTCTAGGGCTAACTGCCTAGCAAACCGCTCGGAAATGAACGAGTGAGTAGCACCCGTATCAAACAAAACCCGAGCGTGCACACCGAAAAGTAAGACTGTACCTTCGGTGACATGCTCCGCCTGCTCGGCGTCCTCACGAGCTAACGCAAACACTCGAGCCGGGGCTCGAGGCCTTCCAGGTCGCCCTGTCGTTGGCGCGGCTGCCGCCACTGCTGGTACTGGCGCTCCGCTGAGCTCCTGCTGAAGCCTAGGGCAGTCCTTGATTTTGTGGTCGCTGCTCCCACACTTTAGGCATTTGCCCGCTATCATCCAACATTCCGTACCACCATGTGCCCTTCCGCAATGAGGGCACTCCTTCTTGTCACCAGTGGAACGTACAGAAGGTACCTGATAGTTGCTGGTTGTCTATGATTTCTGCGGTGTCTGGTACACCGTCTTCCTCTTGTCTTGCCTCTGGAAAGCTGCTGCCGGCCTCTTCTGCGAAGCCTTCTTCTCCTCCAAGTATTGCTCCATTTCGCCTTCCTGTCTGCAGGCTGCGCTGAGGGCCTCGTCCAGGGTACGATGATCAAACGCTACGAGCCTCGTCCGCAGTGATGGCTTCAAGCCCATCACAAACTTCTTCGCCTTCCTGCGCTCATCAGCCACAATATGGGGTGCATACTTAGACAGTTCTGCAAACCTGGCCTCATACTCAAGTACGGTCATGGAGCCCTGAGTCAAAGTGAGGAACTCCTGCTCCATCCTGTCCTGGATGTGCTCGGGGACGAACTTGGCCCGAAAGAGCCTCACGAACTCGTCCCAAGCGACATCACATCGCGCGTCCTCAAACCGCGTACGCAGTAGGGAGGACCACCATACATCCGCTCCTCTCCTGCAACACACATTCATAAGCACCGCTAAACAACTTCAACTTAATAGAGAAATAGGAAACACATAACTAACACATACCTGTAGCATGTAGGTGGCTAAGGTAACCTTGTCCTCATCCACACACCTGATGGCCGGAAGATTTTCTCGATCTCCCTCATCCAACTCTCTGCTAGCAAGGATCGCTCTCCCCCTTAAAAGAGGGTGGGGTCATCCTCTTGAACCGCTCCATGATGGAAGGTCCACCATGGTCCTGAGAGGGGCCTGAGCCTGCTACATTATACAACAAACAATATAATAA
>CM024763.1:67531604-67595478 GCA_014218235.1 Colocasia esculenta | reverse complement strand
AAGTTGTTGCCTTGACTTCTGCGTATGCTTCTGCTTCCACCCATTTGGTGAAGTACTTCGTTGCAGTAAGGATATATGATTTTGACTTATTTTGGGAGTTTGAATCACCAATGGTGTAACACCCCGAAAATTTAGTAATTGAAAAATTAGAAATAAATTGAAAACAATAAATTCAATATTAGTGAAATAGCAAAAACGTACGTGTCATTATCGTACATACAAAAACCCATTAGAAAATTTCATAAAAAATCATAATTCAACTCTAAATAATACTCCCTAATGACCCACAGAGAAATTCGTGCAAAGGAAAATTGGATGGTCCAAGTTTAAGGCGTTTTGTGACTGAGTACCGTAATCAGGGAATAAGTCGGGAAATCATTATCACACATACTTAGATGAGTCAGAAAATTAAATAAAAATCATAGATGGACTTCAAATAATATCCTCTAATGATTCATCAAGAAATTTGGGTCAATAAAAATCATTTGGGGTAGGTTTAGGATTTATTGTGACTTATTATCGTAATTAAGAAATAAGTTGAAAAATCCATTATCATGTGTATAAAATATGATCATGAACCAAATTAAAATGATGGGTAGACTCCAAACAATATGTGGGGATAGTCCATAAAATAAATTGGACCAATGGACAACTTATGACCCATGAACAAATTCAAGTATGAAAACAGTAAATAAATAACTTTCGTATTATCGAAATGATGGAATTTACGTACCACTATCGTACATGGGAGAACACATCGGAAAATTTCATCATCATCATCATCATCATCAGAGCCTTATCCCACTATTTGGGGTCGGCTACATGAATCCTTTTTCGCCAAAGATTTCTATCAAGTGCTATAGTCGTGTTTAAACTCAAAAAGTCCAAATCCTTCTTGATAACATCGGAAAATTTCATAAAAATTATAAATAAACTCCAAATATTATCCCTAAGTGCTCCACGAAGAAACTCATTCAACGAAAAGTCCGATTGGGCAAGTATACGTCACAATGTGACTAATTATCCAAATTAGAAAACTAAGTCGGAAAACCGTTAACACGGAAATATAACATGATCCTAAATTAAATAAACATGATGGAGAGACTTACAACATCATATATTGATGACCCATTATCGGAGTTGGGCCAATGGATCACTTTTGGCCCAAGAATAAAATGGAGCTAGAAAATACATAGAAATTCGCAACCGTAATTGAGCTGAAAATAGGAGGTAATTAGGGCAAATCCCAAGGCAATTAGGCTTTCTTGGCAACCCCATTTCGTGGCTAACCATGGTGGGAGGTTTCCTAAAGCCTCACCCACTCTATTGAGTGAGAAATCATCAAAATAAAGAAGGTGGAATGCCAAAACTGCACCTTGTCTTACCCTCACCCAATGGAACTTCTAAAACACACTAGATGCATATATACATGCCATGAAACCCTAGGGGATGAAAATACACATTGTTGGGGTCATGGGAGGCTGTTCTTGAGCACCCAAAGGAGGAGGAAACTGCCCCAACTCGGAGCTTCTTCTCTGTTGTGTTCTGCATCGACCTGTGCAGAGTGCCCTTCTTGGAGTCGACCTAAGGTGAGTCAAACCACAACCAAACCGTGCCAGGCTTATACCCCTGGAAAGAGGGTCGAGTCTAGTTCCTAGTCCCACTGGGTTGCCTATTTTTCATCCAGTCGATCGAGAGTATTAAGCGTTCTCCAACAAGTGGTCTGAACGAGGATTGTCTGGAGAACGAGACTTCTACAACCTAAAAGGCAGGTGATCTCGGGCCAAGACTAAATAAACCTATACCATCTTGTAGTGCTGCATGTCTAGTTTCATAAGCACTTGATTTTCCCAATTTTCATGGTGTATCCGTCGAGTTATAGGTGTTTCCCTAAGTCGCCCATGATTACGGCTTTTTACATTCTTCATGTGTTGCACACGATTCGAGATTGAATTAGAACCAACCCACAACATGAAAGTCCTTCTACTAATTGTCCTTGTCATGTTTCATGTTGAGAGTTTTGTCTAAATGTCAATAGATAGAGAGACAAAGGTGTTTCAAGAGAGTCACTGCCAATTCATGTGTTTTCGTGTGTGGGGTTTAAACCGCGTCCGGTCCAGGCGACGCGATTCCATCGCCTGGTATCGCATCGGCCTTGGCCGATGTGATTTGGTAAAACACGACCGCTAGGTCCGACGTGATTTAACATCTGACCAGTCAACGGTCTGCGTGAGACTTCGCGCCGCATGGGTTTCTGTGTCGGCCTGATACACGACGGGAACACCCGACGCGATTCAACATGGTTTTCCGCTCAAAGTTTTTCACCCATTTTTATATTATTATTTTAATGCTATTTATGAATGCGATGGAGTATTCCATCATGATTCAAGTTAAAAGGCGGCCATGTAGGCCGATGTGATTTAGATTCTTCACAGTTGGCCTGTTTGATTGTACACCGTGTTTTGAAAAGCGTCTACTGTGTAAAACGTGATTCAAAGACCGACCCGAGACTTTACATTTTAGCTAGTCAGTCAGCATATTTAATCTATTAGTCTGTAAGCATGTCGCTTAGTGTGCATTGGCCTAAAAGTAATTAACCCACTTGAAATTGGTAATGACTTGAATATTATTCTAATGTGTATTAGGTGATTGATCTTGTGTTCCTTTGATTTTCTTCTTGTGATCTACCTTATGTGAAATTGACATGATAAGAATATGTGATGAGTACATGATTCGAATGGACTTGTTTAGTTAAGTTTTTATCATGATGTGCATGTGAGTTTTCTTTAAAATGTGCTTTTCAATGTTCCATTACTCGTACATCAATTGCATACATGTTTAGGCAAGATCCGTGACACGTCACTTACACATTTGCACGATTAGGCACACCCTTCTTGGGGAATTGGGAGCTCTCTGCCGGTCATTCTGTATTGGCAGACTAGCGATCTTTTCCTTAAGACCTCCGTAAGTCTCCGTACTCTATGGATTCCCTCATAGAGACCGAGCTGGTTGTACCATGAAGTACCCTGGAGATAGAGAGCACTTGTACCATGTATGATCTATCATTAGTCATCCTCTTGTTAAGACATTAATGAATTATGAAACATAAGATACGTCGTTATACTGCCCAATTGATCTCTTGAGCTATTGTCTTACCTTGACTCTACGAATGATCATGTCCTTATTACCATGAGCTTGTTATTGAAATTCTGTGGCCATAATATGTATATGTTTGTTTGGCACAACGTGGGACTTCGGTCCATTTGACTAATGCCTGTGCAATAGGGGCCCTGTCTGGTTCTGGGGAGGAGCGCCCCAACGTACTTATAACCACGGGAGTATGGACTTGTGGTACTTGGCATGGCACAAATTTATGTGCAAGATTTGTGGGAATGTGCCTTCGTTTGATGTGATATGATAAGTTTGATATGATACGTCTGATCACGTGAATATGTGATATCTGTGTGAATATGACCAATTCTTGTTTATGTGATACGAACTCATTCATGAAATCTTTGTGATACTATTCTATTCTTGAATTACCTATCCATTGCATATGAAATTCAATATTTGATTTGATATGATATTCGTTCTATTCAGCTATTTGACTTGTTAGAAATGCATGCATTGTCATCATGTTCATGTGTATATCTGCCTATTTAAAATGTTAATCATGTATATTAGTACCCGTACATTGAGATGTAAATCCTACTAAGCTAGTTCACTCACACGATCATCTTGTCCATTTCAGGTAGTGATGAGGATCTCGTGGAATCCGATGGGGCAGGGCAAGAGTGATGAGCACCCATCATATGAGGAGATGAAGTATTAGGAATAGATGTCTAAGTAGTTTATGTAATAGTGATACATTTTCATGAAGTTTATATTTGAATAATGGACCCTTTAGTTGGTTCTTCTTAGGTAAGGTTGTAACTAGTGGATTGAAATGGAATAAAGAGTACTTTTGATGACAATATTGTGGTCTCAAATGTGTTGTATGTTTAATTATGACTCTGCGCTACTCAACTGTGATATGTCTATTTGTATCGTTCACGCACCCCAATATTTATTCCGCTGATAAATTTCAGGGCGTGACAAAGGGGACCAATGATGTAGAAGGCCCACATAGCGAAAGGCCATGGGGAGGATATATGGTGTAGTGTAGAGGATGGAGAATGAATTTTGTCGGCGTGCAATTGGCACTTGACACACCGACGGACATAGATAAAACAGTCCTCCTCTAAAGTGGGCCAGTAAAAGCCTTGCCTAAGGATTTTCTTGGCAAGCATTTGGTTGTTTACATGGTCACCACACACACTACAATGAGCTTCCTTAACAACTTTCCAGATTTCATCATCATCCAGCATCTAAGCAGAACTCCGGTGAGACCTCTTCTATAGAGCACATTACCAACCAACGTGTATTTCTGGGACATTCTCCTTATTGCTCTTTTTTTTTTTCAGTTATGGCTTCCTCAGGGTATGACTGATCCTTGCAATACCTAGCTATCTCATAGAACCATGGTTTCTCCTCATCATCCATTCTTCTTCTGACTCCAATAACATGATTTCCTTCTTGTTCTTCCTCTTTGTCTTCTTCGACATCTCTTCCTTGATCCACAAGAACACAGGATTTCGAATAGCTAGGGTATGACGCCGTTCAATGTGAATGGTGTCAAAATCCCCAGATAGGTCATATTGAGAGTTGAGGCGACATTAGCAAGAGCTACTGCTAGAAGATTTTGATGGTGAGATACATGGACAAAGATAAGTTTAGAGATTAGTTTGGCATATGCTGAGATGAGTTCTTGGTATGGCTTGAGCTTGGGATCTCTGGTGCGGTATTTGGTGAGCACTTGGAGGAGGATCAGTTGACTATCACCTACAATTCATAGATGGGTAACACCATAGAAATGTGCGGCCTCAAGTTTGGCCAGCAGGGCTTCGTATTCAGCTATATTATTAGTGATAGGGAATGCTAGCTGAAAAGCCTGCGGAATGGTGACCCCTTCAGGTGATAGAAGAACAATCCTGATACCCTTACCATGAGAATTCAGAGCTCCATCAAAATATAATGTCCACATAGGATCAGATTGGCTAAGGGACATTAGTTCCTCATTTGAAAACTCCGAATGGACAAGGTCAAATTGAGGGATAGGGTGATGAGCGAGATGCTCTGCTATGGCATAGCCTTTGATCGATTTCTATTGAATGTAGGTGATGTCAAACTGAGAGAGAAAATTTTTCCATTGTGTGAGCCTTTCAACGAGGACAGATTTTTCTAGGAGGAATTTGATAGGATTCATGCGGGTGATAAGGTGGACTTTGTGAGCAAGGAAGTAGTGCTTCAATTTCTACACTACCCAGACAAGAGCAGTACATGTTTTCTCCATCGATGTGTACCTCTGCTCGCAGGGGTTGAGAAGCTTAGACAAGTAGTAAGCTGCTATCTCTTTACCTTCTTCATCCACTTGTGCAAGGATAGCTCCTACAGAGTCTTCCAGGACATATACATAAAGAATCAATTGTTTGCTTGGAGTCAGTAGCCTCAGGACAGGAGGATTAGCCAGATACTCCTTTAATCCATTAAAGGCAACCTGACACTTCTCATCCCAATGGAATTTGACTCCCAACTTAGTGAGGTCATAGAAAGGTCTACACCTCTGTGAATGTTGGGAGACAAACCAGAGAATAAATTGCAGCCTCCCGATTAATCCTCAAACTTCCTTCAAATTCTTAGGAGGTGGCATCTCACTTATTGCCTTCGCCTTATTGGGATCGATCTCAATACTGAAGGATCGATAAAAGTGTGGACAAGATCTAGAAGGGGGGGTTGAATAGATCTATGCCAACTAATGCGGAAGCTAAACCAATTTTGAAAGACCTTTGAATCAGAGTTAGATTGAAAGCAAATTTCACAGATCTGAAGAGAGATTAAGTGAGTTAAGCAATTGGAGTGTCTAAACAAGTTGATTAGATAGATTCAAACGATCCTATGCATTCATCTAACGAAGAGTAAATTCAAACCACAAACAGACCAATGCACAAAGATTTTTAGGTGGTTCGGAATCACACCACGTGACTCCTACATCCACCCCTCACACACAGTGAGGATCCACTAAACATCCTGGGTAACACAACCCACACTAGAGCCTGAAAACTCCACAAATGAGTTAGACAACTCACACACTACCTAGAGCAAGACTACTCAAGAATCTGAGCAAGACTGCTTGTAACGACCCTCTTCATATCGGTACGATTATACCAATCCCCATCGGTATAAAGGGCGTCGTCACAGTGGGACATTTACCCAACACTGGTCGATAGGTTGATATGTACCTGGATAGCAATAGAGTACAGCGGAATAAAGTAAACAACTCAACTCTTAATCCGTCACCAACACACATTCCATAATCTAAATAGCAAGATAGAAAGACAATGTCCACATTAATACAAAATAAAGAGAGTTACAATGTCCAAAATATTGTCCATACAATAATCCTTTTTGTGCAAAAGAAAAGTACAACTGGTAACAGCTCCACAAAATAGTCTTCTAATGATGATCCTCGCCACGCTACCTTCTAGTGCACGATACCTGTCAACCTGTACGCCGAAGCAAGAGTGAGTCCAAAGACTCAGCAAGCGACACTACTCATGATATACACATACAAGTCTTAGTGGTTTCTACATGCACTTTTACAATTAACAACACATAGCATGCTAGTCCATTCAAGTTTTCTACCTATCATGAAAGTCTACAATTTTATACATAACTCATGCTTTCAGATTTGTAAAATGAAATTCGCCTATCACATGATCTCTATTCCATTTGCTCAGGAACTTTAGTCTTTTAAAGAGCTAAAACATGAAAGCTATCAACATGAACAATTTACACACATGAAAGGGAAAACAACTAGCATGGATTTCACATAGTTTTAAACACATACACGAACCTTTTCACATGCTTTAGATTGCTGATTTCATATAATTCAATGACTATAAATCTACACATGAGAGCTACAATAATACATAAAACACATCATGTGAACAAGTAATCAAGCTATCTTGCACTCATTTTCACTAATTATCCCTAACATGGATTCTAGGCATTTATGCACACATAAGCATGATAATGACAACATTAGTTTACTGATTTCTCATGGTTTCCAATAACACATTCTCACATTCTCGGTTTCACATGATTTCATACTTACTCATTCACGTTGTTCACTTTTACACATTTGACACGTACACATGTTCACACTTATACAATTACTCATTTCCACATCATTTTCTCTTCACTTTCACTTATCACATATCATATCGATTGCACTTACCACGTGCATCTTGGGCACTTACCACGTGCCATATTCACATATTTCACATTTTACTCATTTTTCATTACTTAAACAATTTGCCATGACACATAGTCCTAACCACCAGTAGAGGACACTAACAATATCTCATAGCTCGTGCTCATTCCTTAGCACAGCTCTCATCACAACTCATAACACAACACATGACACAACGCTTACACAACTCATACACATACTCACCACCTAGGCAATACAGCGGTGAATCTTGGTAACTGCGCAGACCGGGAGAAGCCCTCTCCACCCTATCCAGTGGTACTTGTCCACCTCTGGGGTTTTCCCAATGCCTTTGGGACAAACTTATATCACATGGAGCCTTCTATAGGGACTTTTCTATATACGGCTCCCGATGCCTCTAGGGTAGCAGTGTCACATAGGCACAACTTTTACACTTTTACACATTTCCGTTTTACACATGGTTTTACACATAACTCTTCTCATTTTTATTCACTTTCTCACTCACATGAACATTTCTGTTTTTCCTTAACATGGTACTACAGAATTTCAAGAGTTTAACATACAGTAACGTTGTAACCACACTAATCATGTTGGTTTTAGACCATAACAAACCACATTACAATTATATGCACGAATTATCACATTTCACATGAAAACACATAACTTTTTATTTACTGTTCCAATTGACCTGAAATTTTAACCACATGCTGTTTTCGGGTTCAAAATCATACCCTCAATTTTTCAGATTTTTTGAGCTAAATAGGATTTACAGAAAATCAAACACCTAATTAGCATATTATTCACAACTTAAGCTAACATGGGTCTAACACATTTTGCAATTTATCCACTTACTGTTTTGCACAGAGACTACTAATATATGCATGATTTTAGAATACAACATCACCCTAATTCATACATCTATAAATCAATTACCACAAACCATTTTTGCATGTTTTTATTTTACCGAACCGAACTTATTTACAATTTCTCAAGCATGGATAAACTACTAAATTTTGCAAACTCATATGCTGACCCACTATTCTTCATGATCAACCGAAACCAAGGCATTCACACAAACCCTAATCATAAATCATGAATTTTACAAGATTGTCTACAAGTCATGCTCACATGTTTACAAGATATCATTATCCCACATTCACCAACACACCCCACATTCATCCACAACCACAATGTACAATATACGTAGAGTATAAGGTGTACAATATATCCTCATCGCATAAAACATACCGAATTTAATGTATAAGAGGGACAGAACAGCTCACTGTTCTGTCCAGAAGAACTAGACGGCGGTCTCTGGCCGCTGACTCAGGGTCAGCGGCATGATCTATGGACGCCAAGGATGAACTGGGCGTCCAGGGACCCTGCCGTCTACTCAGGTCTGTGCAGAAACACAGACCCGAGCTCTAAATCTTGGGTGAAATGGAGGGTCTAGGACTCGAGGAAAATTCCATAAAAATATCAAAACCCACCTAGACTCATACGGGGACACCATAGATAGGTCACTTGCCTCTCTAAAATTCCTCCAAGGGATTTATGGCTCAAAGAAGACCTCCTTGGGCAGTTCCAAGAAGTTGCAGAAGTGCCTCCAAGATCGCCTTCCTCCGGGTTCCTGGGTGATCTCCACGCCGAGGGGATGATGGGGAAGCCTTCTCCTTTGCTTCAGCTTCCTCCTTATTGCAGTAGATCTCCAGATCCAGCTCCAAGGGGTCGGATTTGAGGGTTCTAAAATGGGGTTTTCTCACAAAATGCTCTAGGGTTTTTCTTTCTTCTCCTCTCCTCTTGCAAGGGTGAAAAATGAGAAGTGGGGAGAGGCCAATTCGGGTTCAGGATGTAGGAGAGCCCCTCACCCACTCACCATGCCGATTTGACAGCCTTACAGCCGTTGGGGGACATCCCCCAATGGTGGCCATGCCTTGTTTCAGAAGATAGCAGCTCTGCTGCGCATGCAGGTCAGAGAGGTTGACGTCCACATCGCTGGACGCCTGGGTCAGGATTGGCGTCCAGGTCTGGACGTTGACTCCACCTCGGCGGCCAGAGGTTGACGCCAAGGTGACCTTTGGCCAGAACCCTAATTTATGCAGAAACTATGCATGTAATGCATGTATATAGTAGGGTATACATACTATCACCATTCATTACACAAATTATTTACATTTAATATAACCATATGCACATTAATTATACTAATTAATATGTACATAAATATCTATATACATACACAAGCATACATAAATATACTAAGATAAAATGTACGTAGACACCTACCTGTACGTACATGATATTTTACATAAGTATGACTCAACACACGGCAAATTAAATGACGAGAATTATGAGGGCTTCGCAAATCATTAGGAGGTGATATGATTTATGCTAGCTAGGAATAATCCATTCGATAAAATAGTCCTCGCATGCACACACTTGATTTGACATATATATAGTATACGCACACTGGTGTAGCCTATTTATGTACATTATGATTGAAACAGATGGGTACAATATGCGCACCAGTAATTTGATTAACTTACACAACTTTACCTAACATTGCTTAAGTATTACATGTATAGGATTTCTTAATATATACTATATGCATAATTCATCCAATTGACTATTCTCACCTAATCATCATAAAGATATATGCATGTAGAATTAAGTATACAATTGTCACACGTATAAGACAACATACATACGTACTTACACATATGTACTTCATACACTTCCATACAAAGTTCCATAAAATAGGTAGTATAGGATATTCTTCAATATTTAGATAGCACGTGCATAGTGTTACTCAAGTATCCTAAGTCAGAGATTCTTGGTATTCATAATACACCTCTAGTTGTTTAGTTGTTCACTTCCGCATTAATTACCATATACCCGTATCTATATATATATAAATACAGATATACGCACATGCTCATGTTCAAGGAAAGGATAAAATTTATAGTGGGCACAATGAACTACGCACACTAAGCACACAGTAAGCAAATACTCAACACGCCATTCATATACATACGTATATTATAAAGAGAATAAAAATCCGGGGTCTCACACTGCTCAACTACACAACTTGAGTACGACGACTCAAAACCCTGAGCACAAAGGCTCACAATCACTTGCTAGAACAAAAACAACAAGATCCAGAACCTCTAGCAATGATCTGATCTATAAGGCCAATTCAAGAGAATTGATGCAATCGATTATGCACAATTTCTAGAATAGCCAAGAAGAAACAAGAAAGACTCAAGACATGAGGTTCACAGTTCTTGTTCTTCAAGAAAACTCCCTTGTAGAGGCAGAATTGGAAGGATCTTGATCACTTGAAGTCCCTTGGCCGATGCTCTACAACTTTGATCTTGGGAACTTCCTTGAGTGCATCACAATTGCTGGCTTCTACTTGATCTGCTCCCTTGAAGTTGATCCTAATGCTTCATGTTGATCAATCTTCGATTCTTGTGCTTGGAGAAGTGTGAATTGTGGTGTGGAGCACAGGAGGAAGCAAAACAGGGAGGAGAGACTCTCTTGCCGCCACAACCAGTTTCTGGAGTCTCTGAGAAGGTTCTCATGTGGATGGATGCCAATAGGAGGGTATTTATACCCTAAATATCCCAAAGATACCCTTGGGGTACGTGGGCACAAGATCCAAGATTGATCCAACATCTCCCTAGGGTGCCACGTGTCCAGGAGGAAGTTTAAGTCACAGAGATTCCAGAGTGTGTCGACCTGCCCATGAGGTGTGTCGACACAGTCTCCCAGACTGGCAAATCAAATCCTGGGAGAGGTCTCTAGTGTCGACCTGAGATGATTCAGTGTCGACCTCATGTCCCAGACAGCAAAACAGCCCTTCTGGGAAGGCTCTCTAGTGTCGACTTGATCTCATCTCGTGTCGACCTGCTTTGGCCATCTGAAAAACAGGCCTTCTGGGAGAGCCATCTAGTGTCGACCTGCCTACATTTGGTGTCGACCTGCTTTGGCTATCTGAACAACAGGCCTTCTGGAAGGCTCTCTAGTGTCGACCTGCCCTGGACTAGTGTCGACACTAGATGATATTTTCTTCACATTTCTGCCTTTGCTCTGAGTCAATGTGTCGACACTACCTTGGCAAGAAATGTTTGTCCCTGAGAAAATAAACACATAAATCATTAGATAAATATATTATCATGAATATAAATGATAAATGTGCTTGGAAACTTGCTTTTTGAATATGTAATTTCAGGTGTGATGTATTTCACATGTTCCAATGGTTATGCATTAAAATCACAACTTGTCATCATCAAAATGTGAGGAGAAATGTATTATATTCACACTCAACCCAACAAATACCCCTCTTGCTCATGATGAACCCTAGGAGTTTACCCGATGACACACCAAACACGCACTTCTTGGGGTTCATTTTTAGTAGAAATTCTCTTGATCTTTGCAGACCTTAGTTAGAACCCTAGGATGCTCAGCCAATGTTCTAGATTTCACCACCACGTCATCCACATACACCTCAATATAGATATGAATCATGTCATGAAAGATGGCCATCATTTCTCTTTGGTAAGTAGCTCCAATGTTTTTAAGTCCAAATGGCATGACCACATAGCAATAGGTGCCCCAAGGTGTAGTGAACGACGTCTTCTCTTGATCTTCCTCAGCTAGCCTGATCTGATTGTACCCTGAGAAGCCATCCATAAAAGAGAGGTTTCATACCCGGCCGTATTATCTATGAGCATGTTAATGTGAGGCAAGGGAAAATCATCCTTAGGACACGCACGGTTAAGGTCCTGAAAGTCAATGTAGATTCTAACTCTTCCTTCTTTTTTCATGACTAGGACATTGTTTCCACCCAATTAGGATAAAGTATGACTCTAATAAACTTGGTTTTGTGGAGCTTGTCGACCTCATCTTTCATTTTCAAAGCTATTTGTGGGTGGAAACGTCTTAACTGCTGCTTAATTGCGACGAACCCTGGCTTAAGTGTAAGGTGATGTTCAACAAGCGCGGGGTCCAGTCCTAGCATATCCTCTTAGCTCCAAGTGAACGTGTTCTTGTATTAAATGAGAACCTAGATAATTGCCTCCTCTTCAAACGATGATAAGTTATTGCTTATGAGGATGGTCCTAGGGTTTTCTTCAATTCCCAAATTAACTTCCTTGGTTGTTTCTTCTACTGCAGCTAACGATTCATCGAATCGTCTAACTCCACTTGCGAACGCGTCATCCTCGTCCTCAAACTCTTCATCCCCCTCTTCAATTGGGTCATTGTCATCCATGATTTCGTAGACGTCGAACCCATCATCAATAAAGCATAATGACTGCTCACGTTTCATATCCGTAACAGTAAGGGCTCTTCAATGAACGTCGGTAATGCTAAACATGCCTTGCACTTACGGGCTAAATCAACTAAGAAGCAATGAAAAACCCTCTTACCCTTGGACTTCTTCTTCAGTACTACCCCCAGACTAACACTATCTTGTCCTAGACTCGTGCTACAACTACTAGAATCTACAGAAGGGGGTGAAGGAAGAGGAAAATGTAACGCCCCAAAATTTAAAGTATTAAGAAAATATGAATAATGTGGTTATTATACATTAGTATTGTTATTAATTGAGATAATTAGATTTTGGTTTAATTAGTAGTAACGTATGTTACCCCAATGTCGTGCGCAGAGGTGCGCGCTCCCACAGGGCGACACCAAAAAATGGCAACGAAATAAAAATCCGAGAACACCATAATTTCCAGAAAAATGTGGAGATCTCAGAAATATAAATATCCAAATTTTTCGACGTACGGACTTTGGGATTAAGTCGACGCGACCATTTTTCGGGTGATTTTTCACCCAGTGCAAAATAAAATCTAAAAATTAAATAAAAATCACCATAATTAGCAAAACCATTATATTAGTCTATGGTTAAAATTTCATGACAATGGATACCATTTGAATATGTTTACATCAAGCTTAATGGGCCAGTTGAATTATTGGCAATTACGGTTGGATTTTCTTGGAATTTTTGTGATGCTTACGTGTTGGGGTTGAGAACGCCAAAACACCTTGGTAGGAGCTTACCACGTTAACCCCCAAGCTGTAACTTGTGGGTTATGCATGTAACCCGTGTCACATGGTAAAAGCCCATGGTTTTTACCATGACACATTAACCATCGACGTGTTGCGACGCATGGAGACCTTTAGGGTTATAAATACACCCCAATATCCTTCGTACCTATCTTTATGAACCTTTCCACTATTATGCTGCTGCTGTGTTTGCACAATTCTTGAGTTAGATACGTAGCTGGAACTACTGTCCTTGTGTTTGCAACCCTTATCCTTGCTCGAGCTGGCGCTGGAGCTGATGCAGGGGATGTTGTGAAGCTGGCGAAGCAGACCTGGGAGGATTCAACTACTCTCTCCTTACTGTTGGCTACTTCCTCAGCTTCTTTACGTTGGGCTCTTGGGGAATTTAACGTCAGGAGAAGGTTGTGCTAGTCATAGAGGTAGGATTCTCTTCCTACTCCACCTATTCATGTTACATTTCGACATAGTTTAGGTAATGTAAAGTGATCCTTTACCACGTGTGTGCTATTTTCCAGACTTGGAAGGTAGTTCCCTGCCAAGAATTTAACCATCATCATGACTAAATTTGTGTTTGATTATAGGAGGTCACCCATCATTTCTTTTTCATTCCCAACATGTCTCAAATCTAAAATCATATCAATTTTCCTATGTAGTGTACGGTTCTTTCTCCTTCGTGAGATTGATTCATTGAGAGGTCATGGAGGTCTCAAGTGAGTGTACTTGATAAGTGATTAATGGAAAAAGAGAAGAGAGTTCTAAGAGAAGTGCTTTCCCATTCAATTTCCCTTGAGCTTAATTTTTTGCTAATCATCCATGTGATTTACTGTGACGGAACGCCTCGGCCAAGCCCGTTAAACTAATAACGTACTTGATCCGAGTCCGCCTCCCGCGAACGGGCCGTAGCCTCGCAAGGGAAACCAAACCACAGTCCGTGTAAACATAAAGGAACGCACCACATTTCATATATAATTTTTTTCACAATTTACATAGCCATAATCCATCAAAACTGTAAAGGTGTACAAAAGCCTGGGGCATACCCCGAGGTACAACAAAAGAAAGTAAACAGCTACAAAACTACAAGGCTACACTGCTGAAGTACTACTCCGCTGGAGGTACTGACCCTGCTCCGCTGCGACGCGGCCCAGAACTGGACGTCGGACAGGAAACGTCCTCCTCGCCCTCACCTGAGGGGGTAGGGGTGAGCCTCTCTAGTCACTGGCTCAGTAGGGAACTCCCCCAAAGCCGAACAAACCACAAACCACAGGTACAAAACAGTAAACAGTACCAACAACATATAAAACAACTAAGCAGGTAAGTAAAGCTGTAAAAGTACTCACCGTCTGTCGACTACGAGAAACAACTGTAGTAACTAAACGGCAAACCCAAACAGGTGTACAAGCCAAAGTAGAGACAGCCAACACGAGCCACGTAAACTGGTTGCGACACCAGAAACTGACTCGGACAACTAACACAGGTCCACCTCTCAGTCTCGCAGCCACGGACGAAAGGTCCAGCTGCCGCTCCACGTAAAAAGGTCAAACAACTGTGGAGACCAACTAAAAACCACAACCTGCAGACCACACGGTCACAGGCCCATGCCTGGCACCTCCAGAGACCCTGGCCTGGGCTCGCTAGAGTGAGGCACTGGAAAAAGGACTAGCTGGGGTCCAGTACGTCTACTGGTGTCCGTACCCCCAACTACGAGCGCGCTACAAGTGACTAAAAACAACCACAACTGTCACTGTCCCACTGTCGTCTTTCCCTCAGTCGGACGTACAACTCTAACACAAGAGTGAGGGTGTCCAGGTCAGACGACACAGACCTCAACGGTACAACACAAGTACCGGGACAAGGCCCCGAGCTAACAGCCTGGCTCACAAAGAACCTGGGGCACCCAACTGGAGAGGTAACCATGGTAGGCGTCGTACTACTCGTCACGTACACAAAACCACGTGCACGTCACACACAAACCACGTGAAACCTCACGTAAACCACAAGTAACCACTGGTCCACTACACGTGAACCCAACTGACTCGCGTACACAACGCGCAGTCACCGAAGTAAACAACTAACGCATACCTTGTATGCTAAACACGAGAACCATGTGCACTTAGTGCACCTCGTATAATCCACACATGCATTATCGATAAAACACCATAATTAGCCATTTCTGTTCATATAGGGGTAGGCGGCCACATCGATTGCCGCTTACAGGAAGTAGACGGCAAGGTCCCTGGCCGTCAACCTCCTGGCTGAAGATCTTGGCGGCAAACGATGTTGACGCCAAGTTCCCCGGCTTAAACCCTGCAGAAACCCTAATCCGGTCCTGCGAGTTTTCCACTCATTCATATTACAGAAAAACATGTAAATGCTATTCGTCTAGCATGATAGAACCCAATACAACCCAATATACATGCTTTACACATTAAACTACACAAACCACCCATTATCCCGTATGGTGCAACTCTATCCAAACATGGATTATCATGCTGGTTCAAGTAGTTATGATGTGTTTAATATTTCTAGGGAGCTACCAGGGTTCGTCCCCTACCGCAGAACGCGTTAGAATCTCCTGCAATCCCCCGGTTCACGCCGAGCCCTCCGCGAGCTCCCACGCGAATTGCACCACGCCGCGACGTTTCCTCGCGCAATTCGGCGACGCCGCGCGTCCCACGATCAACCAGCCACTCCTCGATACCTGTTAGAACCTTCAGAAACACCAGGGCGCAAAGCTGGGGCAAGAGGGAGAGAGGGTGAGCTGAGAGAGCTGCCCTCGGGTGAACATATAACCTGTTGAACTGACAGGTTGGCGTCAACCCCCTTGTCGCCCACATGCACCGCCAACATAAACGTCCACAACTACTGCCGTCAAGTTCATGATGTAAACGTCCTGAACCTGGACGCCAACAGTCAACGACCACCCCTTGGCCGCCAACTCAGACAGAACAGCAGCAGGTCCTATTCCAATTCAGGACCTACCCTGCTCTTCACCTGCTCAAGCCACGCAATCACACCATACATTCCACACACCCAACTCACATGGCCTCACAACGGCCGCCACAACCACAATGCACATGATCCGCATGGATCCGAAAAGCACGCGACGTTACATTTACATTCCATGATCTTTCTTCCATCTTCTTGTCATGTTACATTGAGTTATAAAACTGAAATCATACTGTTCAAAGTCCTAATCATGTTAGGAATGATAGAAGAGCTTGTTAGTACAATTTCTAGTCGGTTTGAATCGATTTTTGAAAGTTTACACTGAATCTGTCGACAGACAAGCTTCTGCCTGTCGACAGGATCCTCATTCCAGAACCCAGAAATCACCACCTGTGTGTGGCTGTCGACAGCCCCATTATTGGCTATCGACAGATGCATACCGAACTGAAGTTCTGTCTCTGGAAACCAACCCCTGTCGACAGAACTTCATCTACGTCACTATCTTCAGAATCTGCATTTTTGGAGCTAGAAGAGGAAGTGGAAGGAGCAGCTACAACCTTAAGAGCATTAGTACATTTCTTCTTAGATGAGCTTCAGACAATCGCTCCATATTTATTTCATGTGCCATGAGAGAACCTATTAAATTATCAATGACAATTTGGTTAAATCATGGGCCTCTTCAATAGCAGTTACTTTAGGTGTCCATGAAATAGTTAAGGATCTAAGTATTTTTCTAACATTTTCTTCGTCAGAAAGATTTTTACCTAAGGAGTTTAATCTGCTACTATAGTTGAAAAACGATTATACATAGTAGTAATTCTTCATTTGAGAGCATTTTAAATTGTTCGTATTGTGAAACAAGAATATCTATCCTAGTTTGTTTTACTCTATCTGTTCCTTCATAAGTTACCTGCAGTTTATCCCATATTCTTTTGCAGATTTACATGCAGATACTCTACTGAATTCTCTTTTAGATAAAGCGCAACAAAGATAGTTTTTAGCTTTAAAGTTTAAGGATAGCTTAACCTTGTCTGTTGCTGTAATAGCTGAAGTACCTGGAATAGGAGTAATAACATAATCACCTACCTCAATTACCTGCCACAGATCAAAGTCTGTGCCTCGAATGAAGCATTCATCCTCATCTTCCAATATTGGTAGTCTTCTCCATCAAAGAATGGAGGTCTGGTGACTGATTGGCCTTCAGCATATCCTTGAGCTACCATGGATCTTTACTCTAAGATCGTTGGATCTTCTTGAAAGTTCAGAGACTCGCTCTGATACCACGTGTGGCCCTTTTGGTACGGCAGCAAGCTAACCTAGAGGGGGGGTGAATAGGTTTTTATGATATCTGAAATAGAAACTTAAACACAGAAATTAACACTTGAAGGTTTGGTTAGTTTGGTGTGATAAAGAGTAGCAGTGCGGAAGCAAATGAACAATCATACAAAGGACACAAGGAATTTATCCTGGTTCGGCCCTTCCCACATGGAAGTCCTACATCCAGTCCCCAAGCAACCTCTTGGGATTTCACTAACCAAGGTACAGTCCCCCTTAAGGACACTACAACACCCAACACCCCAGCTGGTCTTCTTTCTTTCCCGGGCAAGAAGGCAGCCCACTTCTCTTACAGGTAAAGAAGCCAACCTCCTGGTACAAACCCCAGTGCGGTTCTGCTAGACACTAACCCCTAGCTAGGTTAACAAATGTATACAGTCCTACAGCCGGACAAAAGTCTTTCTTAGAAAAGAAAGAACAAAGCTGAGAGTTGGAACAAATAAAAACCAACTAAAAGAACTCTCAGCAAAAGACTCTCTCCCCCAGATTTACAAGATGCACACAGAGAGAGAGAGAAGAGAGGAGAAGGAGCTTGAAGCTTGAGGGCTTCAGATGCTTGAACACTTCTTCTGGGCTCAGGCTCTTTCTCTCTTTTCTTTTGAGTGTATGTGGAGTTGAGGTTCTTCCGGATGTATATTCTTGAAAAATCTTTAGGAAAGCTCATGCTTCTTCTTCAGCCTTGCTTCATCTTTTATATGAGCAATTTGAATAAATCCGTTGGAGTTCTAGCCGTTGCTCATCTTCTCTTTCTTTGATAATTTGTGGTCTACGAGGTCTGCAAGCATAGAAAGAAGTGTTTAGATAAAATAGTGTTCTGTCAAAAAGGCTCATACCTTTATGTTTCCTGATGCCACCCAGAAGTGTAAGTAATCTCTCTTTTGTTGGCAGGAGAGAAGAGATCTAGAAAGATAAGCAAAAAGATCTCCTGTCAGAAAGATAGAGGATTACGCAAATCAAGAATATTGACTTTTTCACTAGATGCCAAAAGGCACTTTGAAATATAAAGGAAATCTATGTTTTTACAAAGAAGTCTGTGTTTTACAAAGGAATCCATGTTTCACTTATCAAATCCTTATGAGAGTTACAAAGGAATCCATGTTTTACAAAGGAATCCATGTTTTACAAAGGAGTCTGTGTTTTACAAAGGAATCCATGTTTCACTTATCAAATCCTTATGAGAGTTACAAAGGAATCCATGTTTTACAAAGGAATCCATGTTTTTACAAAGGAGTCTGTGTGAGTTACAAAGGAATCCTTATGAGAGTCACTTATCGAATCCTTATGAGAGCGAATCGTTATGAGAGCAAATCGATGTGAGAGTCACTTATCAAATCGTTATGGGACCAAATCGATATGAGAGTCACTTATCAAATCGTTATAGGACCAAATCGATGTGAAAGTGAATCCTTATAGCAGTGAATCCTTATGAGAGCGAATCCTTATGACAGTGAATCCTTATGGCACTTTGTGAACTGAAATCGATGTATATTGAATGGACATCGATTTATCTGTTTAGTGCAAATCATTACAGAATAATGTCATAAAATTTATTATTAGAAAATCATGATATTAATTTATTATTAGAAAATTCATGGTATTAAATATATTAATATTTAATTAATCATGTAAATTTATATTTATTAAGAAAAACATGATATAAATATTTTTAATAATAATAATTAAACATAAATTTTGTTATCACCAAAATAAAGGGTAAAATATAGGAGTGGTTCAACAAGTGCGTGAACCACAGCTGCTAACTCCAGATCATGGGTCGGATAGTTCCTCTCATGCTCCTTCAACTGACGAGAAGCATAAGCTACAACCCGCTCACACTGCATGAGTACACAGCCTAAACCAATCTGAGATGCATCGTATAAATGGCAAAGCCCTCTAGACCACTAGGCAATACCAATACCGGAGCAGAAGTAAGCTTAGCCTTCAATAGCTGAAAGCTATACTCACACGCCTCAGACCACACGAACTTCTCACCTTTCCGAGTCAGCTTTGTCAAGGGGGCGGCGATGGATGAGAAACCCTCAATGAATCGCCGATAATAACCAGCTAACCCAATAAAGCTACGAATCTCCGAAGGGTCCTGGGAACTTCCCAATCCATAACTGCCTGGACCTTCGCTGGATCACTGCTACACTAGCGCGGAGATAACATGCCCGAGAAAATGAACCTCGCGCAACCAAAAATCGCACTTGCTGAATTTTGCATACAGCTTGTGCTCACGGAGAACCTCTAAGACTAACCTCAAATGCTGACGGTGCGTGGCCTCATCCGGGAATAGACCAACACATCGTCAATAAACACAACAACAAAGCTATCTAAATACGGACTAAACACCCGGTTCATGAGATCCATGAACGCTGCAGGGGCGTTGGTCAATCCGAAGGGAGAACTAAGAACTCATAATGTCCATAAGGGTTCTAAACGCCGTCTTGGACACATCCTCACTCCTAATCCTCAACTGATGATAGCCAGATCGCAAGTCAATCTTGGAAAAGACTGATGCCTCTCGCAACTGGTCAAACAGATCATCAATACGAGGTAAGGGATACCTGTTCTTCACAGTCACCTGGTTTAGCTTTCTATAATCGATGCACAACCGAAGTGACCCGTCTTTCTTCTTGACGAACATACAGGTGCTCCCCAAGGGGAAACGCTAGGGCGAATAAATCCTTATCAAGCAATTCTTGCATTGCTTCCTCAACTCGGCTAATTCTGCAGGCGCCATTCGATATGGGGCCTTCGAGATAGAAGAGGTGCCTGGAAGCAACTCTATAGTGAACTCTATCTCCCTATCCGGTGGCAATCCAGACAAGTCATCGGGAAAGACATCTGGAAAGTCCTGCACCACATCAATCTCTGCAAGAGTCCGTGACGAACTAGCATCGGTACTAGCATAACGCTGGCAAGAAATGCGTCACAGCCCTTGTTCACCATGCGCATCGCCTTCATGGCAGAGATAACTAACTTTCCCACTAAGTTCTTTGGCAAGGGATGAGAGAACTCGTCCTCGCCAGGAATGCGGAAAACAATCTTCTTCTTACGACAATCTACTAGCGCATAATGCTCCTCTAGCCATCCAGACCAAGAATGCAATCATAGTCCTTCATCTTAGCAAGAAGAAACACCCATCTAGGAATCTATCCTCAATGCACACAGGTAACGACGGAATACACTTCTAGTCGATACCGTACCCGCAGGGGTGTGCACAGACAAAGGAACCTCTAACTCCTCAGACTCTATGCCTGACTCTAGGGCTAACTGCCTAGCAAACCGCTCGGAAATGAACGAGTGAGTAGCACCCGTATCAAACAAAACCCGAGCGTGCACACCGAAAAGTAAGACTGTACCTTCGGTGACATGCTCCGCCTGCTCGGCGTCCTCACGAGCTAACGCAAACACTCGAGCCGGGGCTCGAGGCCTTCCAGGTCGCCCTGTCGTTGGCGCGGCTGCCGCCACTGCTGGTACTGGCGCTCCGCTGAGCTCCTGCTGAAGCCTAGGGCAGTCCTTGATTTTGTGGTCGCTGCTCCCACACTTTAGGCATTTGCCCGCTATCATCCAACATTCCGTACCACCATGTGCCCTTCCGCAATGAGGGCACTCCTTCTTGTCACCAGTGGAACGTACAGAAGGTACCTGATAGTTGCTGGTTGTCTATGATTTCTGCGGTGTCTGGTACACCGTCTTCCTCTTGTCTTGCCTCTGGAAAGCTGCTGCCGGCCTCTTCTGCGAAGCCTTCTTCTCCTCCAAGTATTGCTCCATTTCGCCTTCCTGTCTGCAGGCTGCGCTGAGGGCCTCGTCCAGGGTACGATGATCAAACGCTACGAGCCTCGTCCGCAGTGATGGCTTCAAGCCCATCACAAACTTCTTCGCCTTCCTGCGCTCATCAGCCACAATATGGGGTGCATACTTAGACAGTTCTGCAAACCTGGCCTCATACTCAAGTACGGTCATGGAGCCCTGAGTCAAAGTGAGGAACTCCTGCTCCATCCTGTCCTGGATGTGCTCGGGGACGAACTTGGCCCGAAAGAGCCTCACGAACTCGTCCCAAGCGACATCAATCGCGCCGTCCTCAAACCGCGTACGCAGTAGGGAGGACCACCATACATCCGCTCTCTCTGCAACACCATTCATAAGCACCGCTAAACACTTCAACTTAATAGAGAAATAGGAAACACATAACAACACATACCTGTAGCATGTAGGTGGCTAAGGTAACCTTGTCCTCATCCACACACCTGATGGCCCGGAAGATTTTCTCGATCTCCCTCATCCAACTCTCTGCTAGCAACGGATCGCTCTCCCCCTTAAAAGAGGGTGGGGTCATCCTCTTGAACCGCTCCATGATGGAAGGTCCACCATGGTCCTGAGATGGGGCCTGAGCCTGCTACATTATACAACAAACAAATATAATAACACAATAGCATACAATTCAAATAGCAGACTACTTAGTTATTTTATTATTTTACCTGGGCCTCCAACTGGGCCTGAAGTGCTGCCTGAGTGTGTGCCTGAGTCTGCATGGCCTGCACCAGACCTTGCATGAACACTCCATAGTCCACAGGCGGCGGTGGGGGAAGCACAGGGCCTCGTGGTGCTGGGGCCTGTTGCTCCGCCTGACCATCACGTCTCTGCTCATCGTCGCGAGCTGGCGCACCTCCACTCATCCACGGGAAGCCATGGCTGTCATAAAATTTCACCACCATTAGAGTTAGGTTACTAAGTTTTCTATCCATTTTCTTATCTATTTTCCATTCATTATTAGTCATTTCTACCCATGTGGACAATCTATAAGGTTTAGCATGCAATGAGGATGATGATTCATGTATATTTATGTAAGATCTCAATCGGTTGCTCTGATACCAATCTCTGTGACGGCCCTCATTATACCGGACGGTCATACCGACCCACGTCGATATAGCGAGTGCTGCCACAGTGGGACATTTACCCAACACTATCACATGATTGAGATATACACAAATATAGATACAGAGTCGCGGAAGTAAAGGACTAACAGTCATCACATTCCATCATCCACATTTATCATACATGATCCATAGCAAAAAAAGACTAAACTTTCATAATTGAAATTAAACCAAGCTACATTGTCCACAAAATTAAAGTTCTACATTTAATACATAGTTTGTCCACAATTACATAATGATAATCCTAATACAAGCTACAATTCACGTACTATGAAACAAAAAGGGCACAGTGTCAACTCCACCAGCTAATCTCCACGCTCGTAGTCGCTCTCCACTGTCACCTCCAAAGGTGGGTCACCAACTACACCTGTACGCCGAAGCAAGGAGTGAGTCTAAAAGACTCAGCAAGTAGCTCCATACACATCATTCATGCATACACATAGTAGGGTTTACTATTGCTATTTGCAAGGCAACATATAGCATGCTTGAACATTTATGAGAGACAACCTATCATGGTATTTCTACAAAATCAAACACAGGGTACATGGTTTAAAATGTTTCAATTAACACTTCCTATCACATGCTTTCTACTCATTTAATCACATGAAGACTACACTTCCGATTTGACTATAACATGATAGCAATTTTATGGGATTAGAAATATCATAGCATGAATTAACGTATCATATTCTAACACATTTACTTCACATGTTACACATTCCCATATTTCACATGGTTCCTTTTTCAAGCATTTCACATGTACACATGTTCACATTCTAACATAAAGGGTTCACATGGTTTCTTATTTCACATTTGCATGTTCCCATATACACAATTTACACATGTTCACATATACACATTTACACATGTTCACATATACACATTTCACACATGTTCACATATACACATTTCACAATTTATTTGCCGTGACACATAGTCCAAACCACCACTAGAAGGACACATCACATACACATAACACATAGCACATCACCTAGGCAATACAGTGATGACTCTTGGCACTGCGCAGACCGGGAGAACACGTCTCCACCCTAACCAGTGGTACTTGTCCACCTCCAGGATTTCATCCTAATGCCCTTAGGATATCTTAACACATTGAACCTTCTCATGGGGACTTTTCCATGATACGGTTCCACAGCCCTCTATGGAAGCAGTGTCACACACGGCACATTTTACACATTACACATTCCGATTAACACACGTTTCACATGTGATTTTCACACTTTCTTGTTTATGCACATGGTTCAGTTCATCCCTATCATGATGCTACTAATAACAGAAATCAAGCATTTAGTAGCTCTCATGGATTAATTGGAACACCATCACATCCTTACCTTAATCATGGTACATGCATTCATACTCATTTTCACATGAAAATCTCATAATGTAGGCTACTATTATCAAATTATCCTGAAAATTTTACCACATGTTGTTTTCGGGTATAGTAACACACATACAAATTTTCACATTTTCTGAATTCACATGCATTTATAGAAATTAAAACACTCAGCTTCATGCCATTCTTAAACTAAGTCAACATAGAAATGACATGGAAATTCAGATTTGATCATGCACAGTCATGAACCACACATACATATTGGCACAGAAATTTTCCCGAATTTATTTTCCCAACACATGATTTACTAGAATTTTCACAAGGTCTACACATGCTTTCTATTTCTCATTGTAGAAATTATAAGAATTCACATGGAGATGAAAATTCCCAAATTTGCAGGGCATGGACTGATACGTACAAACATGGTTCATAAAATTCTACAGCATTTGATTCCTCCGAAATCAGGGAACAAGATTAACCAGCATAACCTCTTTCCTACACATGCTTTTCAATAATTCTAATAAATTATGCCATCTACAGAAAAATACAGGAAATTCCACAGATATCACATTACCTATTTTACATAACATATAAAATTTACATTATATCCTCATGCGTAGAAATCCGGAAATTAAAGATATAAGGCAGAACAGTTCGCTGTTCTGTCAAGAAGAACTAAACGGCATACTGTGGTCGTTTACAAGAGTTGGCGGCCACATCGTTGGCCGCTGACTCAAGATCTCAACGTCCATGGGGCTTGCCGTCAAGTTCGGACCTTGTAAAAACACAGTCCGAGCTCTGAAAAATGGTGAATGTAGGGGATCCAGGACACGAGGAAAATCTGTAAAAATGGTAAAAGCCTCCTAGACACATACATGGACAATGTGGAAGGGGTACTTGCCTTTGGAAAAACTCCTAAAGGGATCAAATTAGTTGGAGAAGCTCTCCTTGGGCAGTCCCAAGAAGCCTCCAAGACGCCTCCACTCCGGCTTCTGTGATGCTCCCCTCTGAATCCAGGGCCGGGGATGTGTAGCCGGTTATGTTGTCTTCCTCCTTGTCGAAGTAGATCTCCAGAAGAAGCCTTGGATCGCCGATCAGAGCCTCCAAACTTCAGGTTTTCTCACAGGAAGCTCTAGGGTTTTCTCCCCTCTTCTCTCTTCTTGCAAGTGTGAAAATGGGTAGTGGGGAGAGGCCATTTCGGGTTCAGGAAGTAGGGAAAGCCTTCACCCACTCACCATGCCGACCTGACAGCTTTGGAGCCGTTGGGGGACATCCCCCCAATGGTTGCCATGCCTTGTTTCAGAAGACAGCAGCTCTGCTGCGCATGCAGGGCAGAGAAGTTGACGTCCAGATCACTGGACGCCGGAGTGAGTGTTGGCGTCCAGGGTTGGACGTTGACACCACCTCAGCGCCAGGGGTTGACGCCAATAAGGCCTTCGGCCAGAACCCTAATTATGCAGAAAACCATGCACACCAGCTTCTATACATGCAATATGTACATGGTATCGTATCCACACTACCATCATGCAATAAGCACATTATTATGTTCAATATAAACACATGCACACGTATTTATGCTATTTTAAATATTCACGAAAAATACGTACATACATACTCAACACAATATACACACATAAATACGAAAAAAAAAAAAAATACGACGAAATTTCGAGGGTCTTACAAAATCTTACCCAATTGTTCCAACTAATAGTCCACCTAAGTCTTGTGGCTTTTACCTCCTAAACACCTACTAAAACAGTCATGTTACCCTTCTTTATACCATGAATCATTTCTCCAAAGTTCCGAATAAAATTGACCTTGAAGGATTATCAATTTCTGAAATCAGTAAGGAAAGAGAGTTCCTTCACTCTTGTGTGTAAACTTTGAATGAACCCTTGTGTATCCTTGACTCATTACAGTGATGAGTGTGTGATGATGACAATTTGTGAGTCTCGAACTCATTTAAGAATTATGCCTGGCAAATAAGGGCTGGTTTAATCTTGGGGGGAGCGCCCGAATTCATCAGTGGTCGCGCGGGGGTGATAAGGACATCGTGGATGTTGGCATACATCAATTTGTGTTTGATTAGTCATCATGTCATGCTTGTGTGTGTGGAAATGTGTTTAGTTCAAAATTTAAGCATCATCCTGAGTGATTAACCTTGCTTCTAAAAAGGTTCTTGCCCATGACGTATTATTGATTTGTCTTGTTTATTCATTATCTGAAAACTCCATGTCAGAAATATATACATGTCTTACCTTAAATATATGCATCTCAATCCTTGAATTAAAAAGGATTTGAATCCTACTGGGCTAGTTAGCTCATTCAATTTAACATTTTCAGGTGAACAAGATGGAGATATTGCTTAAGGGGGACTTGAGTGCTGAGAGGACCATCTTATGCCAAGAGTGAAGTCATCTTTTGCTTTTCTTAATAGATAGAATGAGAATGTAATAGGCTACAGTTTACTTTTGCTTGTTCCTCGTTCAGACGACAATGAGGAATACCATGTAATAAGTTCCGCTAAACACATTGTTTATATACAAACGTTATGTTAGTTCTTGTAATTAATATCTGTCATATTCACTAAATGTAATTTTGCTAGAACGTGACAGATTTAATTAGTATCAGAGCATTAGTACGATAAACCTAGGGATAACCAGTGAGTTGGGGTAGAAATTTGGGATTAGCTAGCATGACTTTGCTATCATATAAATGCTTAACTTGATATTTGTTTCAGTATGGACATGAATGCCCAAGATAGGATGGTAGCAGCGTTAGAAATGCTATGTCAAGACATTGAGCTGTATGCCTAAGTCCAGCAGGAAGCTCATATGCAAATTAAGGAAGAAGTGCTTAATTTGACTGCGGGTGCTTTCTTTGCCGCAATCCTGGTGCTTCGTTGGAAGTAATGACTCAAGTCATGTGTAGACTAGACAATCTCAGGCTGGGGCAAGATATGCTGCTTCACCAGTTTGAAGGGTATTGGGAAGCTTTAACCGATGCGGCAAGGGAATTATACCATGGAGCCGGAGAAGCACAGCAGCCACCACCTGCAGAGTCTGTTATAGACCTGACCCAGAACTAGAAAGTACTTAGGCAACTGTCCTTCTTTTGTAACCTCTCCTTTTGTTTAAATGCTGAATGCATATAATTCCCATGTGAAGGGAAAGTGAGAGGTTAGTGGAAGTATGTTTTGTACTGTGAAAAGTTGGAAGGAGGAATGGTAGTGACTTAGCTGTTGGTTTATGATGTATGTTTTGATGTAAATATTTAGTTAATGAATAGAAATGGTGTGTTAGATGGTTTTGAAATGTGTATGTGATAATGCAAGTTTGGATGGACTGTGGAATTAATGTATGTCCTATTGAATGTTTCAGATATTTTCATAATTTTGTCATGGAAGGAAGTGACGCCAATTGGAGGAAAATGGAAAGTTCGATGCATGACTTGACCCGAGTGATGAGGTCTGTAGCCAAAAATAACAGCCATAATGGGACAAGTCTATTCAGGGATTTCTGAAGCTTAGATCCTCCGAAATTTGCATGCAGAAGTACAGACCCAGACGAGGCGGAAAATTGGTTAAGAGATATTGAAAGGATATTTGGAGTGATTAAATGCACTAAGGAAGAGAAGATCCGGTTGGTGACTTTTCAGTTGGAACGAGACGTAAGAGCTTGGTGGGAAACAGTAATATCCACTTTGGAGGATCCGACCCAAATTAGTTGGGAAATTTGTGGAGTTGTTTGATGACCAGTACTTTTTCGAGGTTGTTCAGGAAAAGAAGGCAAATGAATTTGCTAATCTAAAACAACTAAGGATGTCAGTATCTGAATATGAGGCCCAGTTTGCTCGATTATCCAAGTATGCTCCACATCTCATAGCCACGGATAAGTTAAAAGCCAAGAGGTTCATGAATGGACTACGCCCTATCTATATTATGCAGTTAACTCCACATCTGATCACTACGTATTTGGATATGGTCAAAAGAGCTTTGGCTTTGGAAGCTGCAAATGATATGGTGGATAAATTAAAGGAGGTCGGGAGAAGGATCTTCGGATCGGAAGAGAAAGTTTGAATCAGGAAATGCCTCGAAAGTTCAACAATCTGGAAGAAGACAGGGAAGGCTCCGAGTGGAATAAGGAGGTGTGTAAGCGCTGTCATGTTAGTGGACACAAGGCGGAAAATTGTTGGCACAGACTGGGAGCATGTCTCAAGTGTGGAAGCACTCAACATCGAATTTCAGAGTGTCCGATGATCAAGAATGGGTCGGCCAAACCAAATCCCCAAGCGAGGCAACCAAAGCAAGGGAGAATACAAGCTATTCAAGAGGTAGAACCTGAATGCCCGCAGGAAGGCGGATTGATTGAAGGTACATTGATAATAAACTCAAAACCTGCACATGTATTGTTTGATTCAGGAGCTACGCACTCCTTCATTAGTTATGATTTTGCTAAATCTTTGGAAATACAACCTGTCCCATTGCCTACACAATTGGAAGTAGCAACGCCTTTGAGTGAGGGTAAAAAGCTTAGGAGTATTACCCTGTTAGTCAGATCCTAATTAATGGACATAACTTATCTGGTGATTTGATATGTTTGGAAATGTGGGATTATGATGTGATCCTTGGGATGGATTGGTTATCTAAGTATCATGCCAATTTAGATTGCCAATTAAGGCAGATCACTTTCCTAGGAAAGGAAATTTGTTCTATAACTTTTGATAAACCCTACACCAAGAAATACCAATAATTTCAGTAGTTAAGGCTTGTAAGCTAGTATGGACGGGTTGTCAAGGGTACTTGGCTTCTGTGACTCTACTAAATCAAGATATCACGGGATTGGGAGATATTCCAGTGGTAAGAGAATTTCTCGATGTTTTCCCTGAAGAGTTACCTGGCATACCACCTAATAGAGAGGTGAATTTCTCGATTGAATTAGTACCAGGAGCTACACCAGTGTCAAGAACACCATACAGAATGTCAATGGAAGAGTTGAAGGAATTAAAAAGACAATTATTGGAATTGATAGAAAAAGGGTTTATTAGACCAAGTACTTCACCCTGGGGTGCTCCGGTGTTATTTGTTAAAAAGAAGGATGATCGATGCGATTATGCATAGATTATCGACAGCTAAACCAGTTGACTATAAAGAATAAATACCCACTTCCGAGAATTGACGATTTATTTGATCAACTTCTGGAGATCAGTGTTTCTCCAAGATTGATTTAAGATATGGATATCATCAACTCAGAATTCAAGAGCAGGATATTCACAAAACAGCTTTCCGAACAAGATATGGGCACTACGAATTTGTAGTGATGCCATTTGGATTAACTAATGCACCTGCTGCATTTATGCGTCTCATGAATGACATGTTCAGACCTTATTTGGATCAATTTTTGGTTGTGTTTATTGATGACATACTGATTTATTCTAAGAGTATAGAAGAACACGAGACACATTTACGGATTACTTTGCAACTATTACGAGATCACAAGCTATATGCAAAGTTTAGTAATGTGAATTTTGGATGAACAAGTGATGTTTTTAGGACATATTATTACAAAAGAAGGATTTTCTGTGGACTCTTCAAAAATTGAGACCATACAAAAATGGGAGCAACCAAAGAACCTCACTGAGGTTAGAAGTTTTCTGGGTATGGCTAGTTATTATCGGTGATTTGTCTAGAATTTCTCTAGAATTGCCTCGCCTCTCACACAATTGTAGAAAAGAACTGCTTTTGTATGGAGTGAGAGTTGCGAGCAAGCATTTTAGTTATTAAAGGATGTCTATCATTGGCACCAATTCTAGCCTTGCCGGTAGAAGTAAATTATTTGAGGTTTATACCGACGCTTCAAGTATTGGACTAGGATGTGTATTGATGCAAGATAGAAGAGTCATTGCCTATGCGTCAAGACAATTGAAGACCCATGAGAAAAATTATCCAGTACATGATTTGAAATTAGCCGCAGTAGTTTTTGCACTCAAGCTATGGAGGCACTATCTATATGACAATCAATTTATAGTGTACTCTGATCATAAGAGTCTTAAGTATTTATTTTCACAGAAAGAATTGAATATGAGACAAAGAAGATGGATGGAGTATATTAAAGATTATTATTTCAAAATTGAATACCATCCAGGGAAAGGTAATACTGTGGCAGATGCACTTAGCAGAAATCCTATAGCTAAGGTGTTTCAATTACAAGTAAAGGAATGGAAATTGTTAGAGGAGTTTCCACATTAAGCTTGAAGGTTGAATCACAAGAAGGAAAAGTTATGATTGATAACTTGATAGTTCAATCAGATTTGATAAAACAAATGGAGAACAACAGGATAATGATCCTATATTGGTAGAGATCCGAGAAAAGTTAACTTTTAAACCTGATTTTAATGAGGATATTCATGGGAATCTTCGATTCCGAGACAGGTTGTGTGTGCCGGATAATCTCGAGACCAAAAGCAAATTTTAGAAGAAGCTCACCGGTCACGTTACACCATTCATCCTGGAGCTGTCAAAATGTATCAAGATTTAAAGAAGCATTTCTGGTGGTGCAATATGAAGAAAGACATTGTAGACTTCATAGCAAGATGCCTGACATGTCAGAAAGTTAAAGCGGAGCATCAGAAACCAGCCGGAAAGTTAAAACCACTCGAAGTGCCAGAGTGGAAATGGGACAATATCGGTATGATTTTATCGTGGGATTACCTAGGACACGAAGTGGATTTGATGCCATATGGGTAATCATTGATCGACTTACTAAGTCAGCTCATTCCTAGCAATCAAGACAAGATGGTCTATATGAGTGTCTTAGCAGCATTGTATATGAAAGAAATTGTCCGATTACATGGATTCCGAAGGATATGTCAGATAGGGATGCAAGATTTACCTCACATTTCTGGAAAGAACTACAAGACGCATTGGGGACTAAATTAAATTTTAGCACAGCATTTCATCCTCAGACTGACGGACAAACAGAGCGGGTAAACCAAGTTATCGAAGATATGTGCCGTGCTTGTATATTGGAGTTTGGAAATGACTAGAACACTCATTTAGCAATTATGGAATTTGCCTATAATAATAGTTACCAGTCTACTATACAAATGGCACCATTTGAAGCTTTGTACGGTCGCTAATGTAGATCACCATTATGTTGGGTGGAACTACAAGAATCACGTATTCATGGACTTGAAATGATCCAAGAAACCAAGAATTATCAAATTAGTACAAGACAGAATGAAAGCTGCTCAAGACCGACAGAAAGCTATGCTGATCGTTGAAGAGGGAATTGGAGTTCCAGCAAGGAGAGCATGTATTCCTTAAAGTATCTCGTCGACGTGGAATTAGAAGATTTGGAATCAAAGGAAAATTGAGTCCAAGATACATTGGACCATTTGAGATATTAAAAAGAATTGGAGAAGTGACGTATCAATTGGCACTACCACCGCAATTATCTAATGTACATAATATTTTTCATGTATCAATGTTGAGAAAATATGTTTATGACCCAGAACACATCATTGGATATCAAGATCTGGAGATACAAGAAAATTTAGCATACGAGGAAAGACCTGTACAGATTCTTGATCGAAAAATCAAGCAACTACGAAACAAAGAAGTTTCTTTGTTGAAGATTCAATGGAGTAAACGTGGACAAGAAGAGGCAACATGGGAACTAGAAGATACCATCAAGATCAAGTATCCGGACTTGTTTACAGGTTTAACCATCTCCTTGTGTTATTAATTTGGAGGACCAAATTTCTTTTAGTGGGGGAGAGTTGTAACGCCCCAAAAATTTAAAGCATTAAGAAAATATGAATAATGTGTTATTATACATTAATATTGTTATTAAATTGAGATAATTAGATTTTGGGTTTAATTAGTAGTAACGTATGTTACCCCAGTGTCGTGCGCAGAGGTGCGCGCTCGCACAGGGCGACACAAAAAAATAGCAACGAAATAAAAATCTGAGAACACCATAATTTCCAAAAAAATGTGGAGATCTCAGAAATATAAATCTGAATTTTTCGACGTACGGACTTTGGGATTAAGTCGACGCGACCATTTTTCGGGTGATTTTTCACCCAGTGCAAAATAAAATCTAAAAATTAAATAAAAATCACCATAATTATCAAAACCATTATATTAGTCTATGGTTAAAATTTCATGACAAATGGATATCATTTGAATATGTTTACATCAAGCTTAATGGGCCAGTTGAATTATTTGGCAGTTACGGTTGAATTTTCTTGGAATTTTTGTGATGCTTACGTGTTGGGTGTTGAGAATGCCAAAACACCTTGGTAGGAGCTTACCACGTTAACCCCCCAGCTGTAACTTGTGGGTTATGCATGTAACCCGGGTCACATGGTAAAAGCCCATGGTTTTTACCACGACACATTAACCATCGACGTGTTGCGATGCATCGAGACCTTTGGGGTTATAAATACACCCCAATATCCTTTGTACCTATCTTTCTGAACCTTTCCACTATTATGCTGCTGCTGTGTTTGCACAATTCTTGAGTTAGATACGTAGCTCGAACTACTGTCCTTGTGTTTGCAACCCTTATCCTTGCTCGAGCTGGCGTTGGAGCTGATGCAGGGGATGTTGTGAAGCTGGCGAAGCAGACCTGGGAGGATTCAACTACTCTCTCCTTACTGTTGCTACTTCCTCAGCTGCTTTACGTTGGGCTCTTGGGAATTTAACGTCAGGAGAAGGTTGTGCTAGTCATAGAGGTAGGATTCTCTTCCTACTCTTCACCTATTCATCTTAGATTTCGACATAGTTTAGGTAATGTAAAGTGATCCTTTACCACGTGTGTGCTATTTTCTAGACTTGGAAAGTAGTTCCCTTCCAAGAATTGAACCATCATCATGACTAAATTTGTGTTTGATTATAGGAGATCACCCATCATTCTTTTTCATTCCCAACATGTCTCAAATCTGAAATCATATCAATTTTCCTATGTAGTGTACGGTTCTTTCTCCTTCATGAGATTGATTCATTGAGAGGCCATGGAGGTCTCAAGTGAGTGTACTTGATAAGTGATTAATGGAAAAGAGAAGAGAGTTCTAAGAGAAGTGCTTTCCATTCAATTTCCCTTGAGCTTAATTTTTGCTAATCATCCATGTGATTTATATTCCATGATTTTTCTTCATCTTCTTGTCATGTTACATTGAGTTATAAAACTGAAATCATACTTTTACAAAGTCCTAATCATGTTAGGAATGATAGAAGAGCTTGTTAGTACAATTTCTAGTCGGTTTGAATCGATTTTTGAAAGTTTACACTGAATCTGTCGACAGACAAGCTTCTGCCTGTCGACAGGATCCTCATTCCAGAACCCAGAAATCACCACATGTGTGTGGCTGTCGACAGCCCCATTACTGGCTGTCGATAGATGGATACAGAACTGAAGTTCTGTCTCTGGAAACCAGCCCCTGTCGACAGCAAGCTTCTGCCTGTCGACAGGTACTGACAGGGTCATGTTTCCAGCACCTGTTTTGCTCCATTCCTTGGTGCAAATCTTACCCAATTGTTCCAACTAATAGTCCACCTAAATCTTGTGGCTTTTACCTCCTAAACACCTACTAAAACCAGTCATGTTACCCTTCTTTGTACCATGAATCATTTCTCCAAAAGTTCCAACAAAATTGACCTTGAAGGATTATCAATTTCTAAAATCAGTAAGGAAACAGTTCCTTCACTCTTGTGTGTAACTTTGAATGAACCCTTGTGTATCCTTGACTCATTACAGTGATGAGTGTGTGATGATGACAATTTGTGAGTCTCGAACTCATTTAAGAATTATCTCTGGCAAATAAGGGTTGTTCAGTCCTAGGGGGAGCGCCCGAATTCATCATCAGTGGCCGCGCGGGGGTGATAAGGACATCGTGGATGTTGGCATACATCAATTTGTTTTGATTAGTCATCATGTCATGCTTGTGTGTGTGGAAATGTGTTTAGTTCAAAATTAAGCATCATCCTGAGTGATTAACCTTGCTTCTAAAAAGGTTCTTGCCCATGACGTATTATTGATTTGTCTTGTTTATTCATTATCTTGAAAACTCCATGTCAGAAATATATACATGTCTTACCTTAAATATATGCATCTGAATCCTTGAATTAAGGATTTGAATCCTACTGGGCTAGTTAGCTCATTCAATTTAACATTTTCAGGTGAATAAGATGGAGATATTGCTTAAGAGGGACTTGAGTGCTGAGAGGACCATCTTATGCCAAGGAGTGCAGTCATCTTTTGCTTTTCTTAATAGATAGAATGAGAATGTAATAGGCTACAGTTTACTTTTGCTTGTTCCTCATTCAGACGACAATGAGGAATAGCATGTAATAAGTTCCGCTAAACACGTTGTTTATGTACAAATGTTATGTTACTTCTTTTAATTAATATCTGTCATATTCACTAAATGTAATTTTGCTAGAACGTAACAGAAAAGCAGTAAAAGAAGATCCCCACGTGGGGGAAGATGGAGGAGGAGTGAAAGCAGTAAAAAGTCCCTGCGTGGGGGAAGGTGGTGGAGGAGGAAAAGCAGTAAAAGAAAATCCCTGCGTGGAGGGAGATGGATTCCTGCATGGAGGGAAAGAGGAGATCGGTCATTGGACCGGGGAGGAATGGCCCGTAGGTTGGGGCGCACTTGGAGGAGAGGTAAGAAGTCTCCTCGATGGAGACGATGGAATCAGCCATTTGAGAATTGGCATTTTTTTTGTTTTTTTTAGAATTATTCAAATTTTTATGGTTTTTATTGATCATGAAAAGAGAACGAGGTGAGATTGCAAGATTGGAGAGTTGGGAGATGAGCGTGTGCTCAGTTGGAGGGAGATCATTAGAAGGAGGGAGTTGGAGGGTGAGCGTCTGCTCGGAGGAGTGCAAGGAGATCGTGAAATAGGGTGTTAGTGCCCGAGGAATGTTGAGAGAAAAGAAGAGAGGCCACATGGTGGCCTGAAGCAAGGTGGGCACAATGCCCAAGGAGAAGAGGCCCGCCCAGAGCCTGTCTATAGTGAAGCATTCTTCAAATGGGACGTTTGGCTTCCCCTCATCTGTCCACTCATTCAATAGTTGCCTCTTGTCAGTAATAGCTACGAGCTTCTCTAGAAGATCAGGGATCAGTGGCGGCCACTCGGTGTCCGTTGGCATAAAGAGTCAACTCAAGGAAATAGCAATATTGTTCATGTTGAACCAACGGTACCATTAATATTCAAGATCACCCATTTTTCTTTGTTTATGGGGCCTGAGATTTTCCAGAGCTTTATATGTAGCCAGGGGGCAATGTGACGTGCAAATTGACGAGCATGCACATCGTGACATGAGAGTTCTGAAGTGATCACAGAAGTTTGTTGCTCATCCCCTGGCTGCAGTGGCCCCTTTTTGAATTGGTGGTAGAGAGACCATGTAAGTGGCTGCCTGTCAGTCATCATTATTGACATCATGGTGGCCCACAGTTTCGTTGACACTGCCCTTTGTTCATAGTCTTCATTTTCCGGCTTGTATCTCAGTCCTAGCCTAGGTCTTGTCCTTCTGTCTGACACAGCTCTGGTCCTGCCATGCAAGTGTGCCCCCAGCCCTTTGCTTGCCTGGTACCCCATCTTCAACATGATTTGCCAGCCCTTATCAGTCATTATCTTGCTCCATTTCTGTGCAGTAGTTGGTGGTGTATGTACCGGGCTTTGTTGCATGCCGTACATGTCTAACACTGACATGAGCGGCTGATTGCTTGGCCATATGGAAGGGACAGAATTATCAGTTACAGCGTCCACTTCCAAGATCATTGGTCTGCTCGTGACTTTGACGACTCGTTCCTTATATGGAAACTTCAGGCATTGGTGGATAGTAGAGGTGACGGCGCCAAGTGCTTGAATGAATGGCCTACCCAGTATCATTCTGTAACGTCCCTGGATATTTATGCCCAATAAGGCTCCATATCCAGACCCGCCTCACACGAATAGATTGAAGTCTCGCCAGGGATATCTCACACAAGTGTCCAGTAAGAATATAAAAGACAACCATATTAATATAAGATAGAAGAAAGTACATGTTCTCATATTCATTTACAGCACATTACACTATTTCAATACATTATTACATGTCCAAGAGAAAAAGTACAACTACCTGAGGCATACCCTGAGGGAGCAAAGCTCACATAACGCTAACTACTACTCAACTGTTGTTGGTACAAGTTTGCCGCAAATGCCACTGTGAGCCAACACACAGCAACCCTAAAAAGAACTATAAGGGAGTAAGCCTCAACAAGTCATAGGCTCAGTAGGGACCTCCCAAAACAACAACTGAAAACTGAAGAGACCTCAACCACAAACGGTCTCACTAGAAACACCGATAGCAAAACTACAATTAAATAAAACTCACTACCTAACACAGTATGCAGAAACTAAAGATACTAACAGGACTGGTACAGAAACACCAGTCTACAACAAAAAGAGCAATGCCTAGGCCACAAGCCTCACAAGCGAACCACAAGCACAAGGGTAACAGGACTGCCAACAAGGAGCTAGTCCACTATACCCTAAAACAACAAACACCCCGGAAGACTACCCTCAAAAGGGTACAACATAACAAATGGAAGGTTCTACAACACAACCTCCACGGAGCACAACTCCACCTCAACACTTGAAATGGTTGGTACATGGCGTACCACAACAAACGACTATCCACACAAGGTACAAGGACCTACCACCACGAGGTACCACCATAGAAACCACAACCACCATAGTGTCACAACAGAGCACACCACAACAAGTCGGAAACACAACCGGTGAACCACCACTCACAAGCCACAACTACTGGCAAAGCACGAGTCGGAAAGGAACGACGCCACCACATGGGAATGGACTACTGGTTCATGATGCCAGTATCCAACCCGGACAACACAACACAAGAACTACCTCTCAGTCTCGCAGTCTAGGACGAAAGGTCCAACTGGAGCTCCACAACCACACAGTAAAGCCAAAGAACAGTGGAGACCAACCAACACCATACCTATAGACCACACAGTTACACGCCCATGCTTAACACCTTTAGAGACTCTGGCATGAGCTCTCTAAAGTGAGGCACTAGAAACATAGGACTAGCTGCAGATCAATACATCTACTGGTGTTCGTCCCCCAACCACGAGCGCGCTACAAGCGACTGTGTCACGCCCCGACGTGGAATATCGGAGCGCGAAGGCAGTTGCAAGTGAACGGGTATAGAGCGAGCACTAGACATCAAACTATTGCACAATGAATAATACTAAAGCAAATTCTTTTCATTAATACATTCCGATGCCTAGTTACAACCACTAATATCAGAGCCAATCTATGAGGCCCAATTACATTGAAAGAAAGTAAAAGACTAAACTTCAAACCTAACTACTACAACGCTAAATATAGCAATAGGATGCTAGGGTACTCAAGTCATCACTCCAGGTCGTTCCCGTCCTCTTGAGTGTATGGTTCATCATCGGTCTCACCTGAGAACACAACGACAAATAACGCAGGGTGAGCGATAACGCCCAGTAGGACTTAAATCTCAGGATCAAGCATGCTTTAAGTGTTTAATGTCTTGTAAAGCAGGATATCTAGAGAGAGTAATGAGAAACATATAGAAAGTACTGGTACACGATAATGAGAAACAATAGCACAATGCACGAGTGTATAGCACGACAAGTGTTGATATCGGATTGGCCGTATAACAAGATAACAAGTAAAGTTGCACAACAGTGCACAAGTCACGATAGCAAGTGTTGGTCGATATTCTTTCAACTACGAGATTCAAGTTAACCAATAATTGACTGTTTGATTAATTGATTGCCATAGATCAAATCTTGCGTGTTCATGCGTTAGGTGTATGCCATCACCCAGATCATTAGACCCCCGCGAGTTATAGCCTTTCAGGTGCTCCTCCCAAGGACCAGACCGGGCCCTTATCATGTTGCCTAGCATAGTCATGTTTTTATCGTAGACAATCAATCATTTAATTGGCCAAAAATAGAGAGTACCAAGAAATAGATGAGATCACTAGATGAATAGACGAGATAGTAGAGTGAACGTGAATAGATGAGCGAGTCGAGTATAGATGAGAGCTAGTGGACATTGCACGTAAAGCGACGAGTAACAGGCGATAGTAACAATTGCACAACACGCGCACTTGGTATTGGCAGTCAGGTGGAACTCACGACCTTACCACTGGCCTTGTTATGCACAGGTCCAGAGGTCCGGCATGATTTAAGACGAGAGTGAATCTCTAATAGCCGTTTGGATCATATAGATCCCTAAAGGGTATCATAGGTATTAGGGTACAACCGGCTCGTCGACCATATAGGAATCCATGGACAGAGGAGACTTACGGAGGCCTTGTGCAAGAGTTCACTAGTCCAGCGAAAGGAATATCCGACGGAGAGTTCACCACAAGCCAAGTAAACTGTGTATATAAAATAGGTGCTCGATATTCTAGAGGAATTCTAGAACAGTGGAGCGTCGATATCGGTATATAAACAACGCAAGAAATGAATACATGTCCTTTAAAATAGGGCAATTAATGTACTTTATTTCAATAAATTACCAGGTACATTATGAGATATGTTCTGCAAGATTTCAGCCATAAATGGATGGTTTATGTGTGTGCAAGTGCAAGAGGAATCATAGATAGAAATAAGTCGTGAAGATGTATTTAACATTATTCAATATTGCTCCATTTTTAGGCAAGGTTTTGACCGGGGGTATAACTGTAAAAAGGTGTAAGGATTATTTAGAAAGTGACAGAAATATTTTTATGGTTTTTCACCAAAATTCCTGTGAAGGCGACATAGGCCAGTGAGGATCGCGACAGGGGTATGATGAAACGCGACAGGATCCTGTACGGGTCGCGACAGGGCTTACAGATCGGGTACTGGGAACGCGACGGTACACATGTCGCCTTCTTGATCGCGACAGGTAGGCTGTCGCAATCGGAGCCCAGAAAGCGACATGTCGAGGCGTCACCTTCTGGTTGTCTGCGCCTGACTCTGACAGGAGTCAGAGCAGACATTGGATTGCGGACCAGGGATATCAATTCTTGATATAGGGTTGTTCAGAAAATCATAACTAATTATATATGCGATGAAAAATCAGGAATCTAGTGGCAAATGAAACTAGACATACTAGAGTACTTCCAGTAAATAGGGATTCGAGAGAGAACAGGGTTTGAACATGGTTTGAGAACGAACAAGGACGAGTAACATAGAACATGACACAGGGAGCAAGATGGATTTAATTCGAGTAACATGCTCAGCAAAAATTAGGGCTTTCGGGGTCAAAAGATCCCTAACAAGATCAAGTATTTACAATAAAAATTTCATAGCATGGGATCAAGTATACGAGGAGATATGGATTTAACATAATGTCTCGGGGTTATCATGTTTGTAGAACTTCAAAAATTAAGAACAAAAGATAGGATGGATGGAAAAATATGAAACTTGGGGGTTTCGTTCAAGAGGTAGGAAGAACCTACAGACGAAATTTCAGAATTTTAGCTTTTGAGAATGCCTACCTTTGGATTTATTTGTCTTCTAGGGTTGAAACTCCCAAAACGAGGAAGAAGCTTCAAGAACACCTTCTTCCCACGAGATCCTCTCCTCCTTGGCCTCTTACCCATGTCCAACAACCTTTGGCAACGAGCTAGGGTCGGCTAAGAGGGTTTAAGAGGTGTATTTATGCTAGTATGTTTCTAATTCCTAATAGTACTCTAACTTCTATTAAATTCTGAATTTCCTTCCTTTCCTAACCTCCTCCCAAGTTTTCCACTTCCTATTTGGGTTAGGGTGGGAGTCAAATTCGTGGCCAACCTATTAGGGTAGGTTTAGGAATCCAATTCTAACTCAAACTTCCTATTTAATGTATTAAATACCCCTTTTCTATTTAGGTAATAATTTAGTTACGAATTTAGGGTATTTTTCTATTATTCTCCCTTTGTAAATTCATATTTTTGACCCAATAAATTCTAGAGGATCCATTAAGCAAAGCCCATTACTCTTTTCCATTTAATGGGTTTTATTTAATGCTCTTTTCATTTAAATATCTATTTAGCTAGGTTTAAATTCTTTATTTAAATTTTTATTTTTCTTAAAAATTCAGGTTGCTACAGACTGCACACCCACAAACACAAGTTGCTGCCCACCGTCGTCTTTCCCTCTGTCGGACGTACAACTCAAACACAAGAGTGAGGGTGTCTAGGAAGACGACACAGACCTCGATGGTACACACAGTACCGGGACAAACCCCGAGCACAACAAACACTACGTGCCTGGCTCTCAAAGAACCTGGGGTACCCGACTGAAGAGGCATTCCAGAATAGGTGTCAGACCACCACACTCGGCCCACACACTAACCACGCCAATCATTTAGCATACCGGTAAAATTTATACCATGATACACAAACTTAATTGGCTCGTCACTGATCACAATGTGACCTCCAAGCAACTATACACTTATACACACATGGATCACATACAACATAATAATCTTGCCTGTCATTGGTCATTCCATGACCTCCATAGCAACACAACCCACGATGCACATTAACCATGTAATTAACATAATTAACATAGTTAGCTTAACTTAACTTTCTAACTAATCATAATCTAAACCATTAAACATAACACGAATAACCACATTAACGTTACTATCATAACTTACTAATTAACCATAACCCAATTCATTAACTTAAACATGCTATATTGACATAATAACAACTTACACACCTTAACAACACCCTAGAAAACTAGGTCTAGGTCACACCAGACCATCACAGCCCAACCACCACCAACAAACCTCGAAAGCTGAAACGCGACAGACACAGGCGTCGCCTTTAAGAACGTGACGACCTATCTAGACGCGATTCCAAACAGAATGTGATAGGACCCAGTGTTGCGACCAGAATGTGATGGCCTGATACGTCGCCTTCAGGTTAAATGGTCAAACACTAACAGTCAAAGCGTAAATTGTGACGGAATGACACGTCACGACAAAGACGACACTAAGCCATACACAAATCGCGACGGACCACACCGACGCATTCAACAAGAACATGACGAGACTGTTAGGATCGGATATTCGGTATGGCAAAGCTAGAAGGGGGGGTGAATATATTTGCAGCGGAAACTTATGCAATTTAAAAATTACTTCGTATTAAAAGATCTACTCAATCAAAACCCCTTTGATGTGATTCAACGTGTGTGAATAAATCAATCAAGTAGCGTGCTGACGAAATCCCTATACATGCATCTAGCGCAACACAATTCAAACCACAGTGCACAAGGGACTTTTTAGGTGGTTCGGAGATCACACCACGTGACTCCTACGTCCACCCCCCACACAGTGAGGACACACTACTCAACAATTGAGTACAACACACACACACGAGAACAACGGCGCAACCACACACACACACGCTAGATCAAGTTCACAACAGATCAGATCCTCTAGCCTTGATCTGACCAACACACCACACACACGTTGTCTGATGCAAACACGCAATCAGAACAACAATCCACACGTGGATCAAGCACAAGGAACGCTTGAACCACTACCACAACACAAAGATATGAAAGGTAGAATAAAAGAAGAGTTCTGAGTTGAAGATCAAATCCAAATGAAGAACTCTTCGTGTGGTCGTCCAGAAGAACTCCAAGCTTGTGTTGATGATGATCAGACGATGTAGACGAAGCTTGATTCGTGGACAAACTGACTTCAACTCCTCTCGTGAGATGGATCTTCCTTGAGCAGAACAGAGAGTTGAAGCAGAGAACAGGGGAACCTTCTTCTTCTTGTTTTGGCTTAGGGTTTTTGTGTGGAGGCTCCTTGCTGCGAAAATAGCCTCATATGATCCATATATAGTGGTGTCCAAGCAGAGAGTCATGCTAAAAGGAAACACCAAAATATAGATCATATCCCGGCCATTAGATCTTCCCAAAACTCCGTCTGTCGACAGCTGACTTGCTGCTGTCGACAGGCACAGACAGTGTGCAAGATCCAGAAGACTGGGCTTTCTGGAAACAGATTTCTGTGTGTATCTGTCGACAGGGCAGTTTTGCTGTCGACAGGGCACTATTCATCTGTTGACAGCACACTATTCCAGCAGCTGTCTTATTCTTTTGCACTTGGGTTTTGGGCTTTGTCTTGCATGGAATCTCACCTACATTTAAGAACATTATTAGTGAGATATAATGAACATATAAATGAACAAATTAAACATGTTTATCTTGATTAGCATTTGTTTTCTTGATTAACATTTGCTTGACTTAGCATTCTCATTATGTTTCACATATACACAAACATCAATTTGTATTGTTCATGAAATCTCATCATCAAAAACAAACATACCATCATGTCAACTTAACATTCTCATGTAAACCCAACATTCTCCCACATGAGAACCCAACATTCTCCCCCTTTTTGATAATGACAAAACTTACAATTGATGTTTCTCCCCCTTTTGGCAACATTCAAAAAGATAGGTCAAGCACAAATGGATAAGAATGAAGCAAAGAACTGTGTGACCACATAACTGAATTATGAAAGATATGAGTGGGGAATGAGTGTTCAATTAGAATTTTAAGGATGAGAACTGGTTTATACCCATTGCAAAATGTCATAGACACTAGTATTAAGACACGTAAAAATCTACAATGGTGAAGAGATAATACTTTGGGAATCTCAAGTTATAGCATTTAGGATACATCGTTCAAAAACATATGAAAGTAAGATAACCCCTTGAATAAAACCATTAAAGAAAACATATACCTTAGTGGTGATTTTCAGTTGGTAAAGGAAGGTAATGTCCACATAAACATTTGACAATTGACAACCATTGCCCTTGATTTAAATCTTGGAGGCTCCACTCTATTTCAAGCATTTGAACAATTTCTCTGTCAAGTTAATGTGGGAAAAGTAGTAATTAGGATCACTTTCACTTTTTGACGTGAAGATAGACATGAGGGATGCCCGTACCCCTAGTTACTCAGTGTGAGTGACCATCTTACCATTGTGCAGAGAAATAATGAAAAGACTTTTTGACGCGAAGACAAACATTTGTGATGCCCATGTCCCCGGTTACTCAGTGATACTCATTAGTGCTCTGCCTTTGTCCCATTTCAAATACTTTTTATGAACTTTTGAGTGTTTGAAATAGGTAGCTTTTCTCCTTTTTTTTTTTTTTTAAACAATCAAGGTCAATGATTAGTTAAGGTCAATGGTTAATGTAAAACATTAAGTTCAAAAACCTTCTTACTTATCAAACCATTTTAGAAACATGATAATCCATAAGGGAGATATTCAAGAGAGTTAGGTTAGAATCATTAGATTTGATCAATGTTTTCTAGATGACACAACCTAGACTCAAACACAAAATATATATCAAAATCATTGTGATTAATTCAATGTCTTTGACACTATGTGAATATGAAAGGTTGCAATGAATAGTAAGTCCACATTCTCCCCTTGCAGCAATAAAATGAACATACTCATGAAGATGTGAGAAAGATGAAGAATTATCATTGAAATGTGTATCTGTCGACAGCAAGGGAGTGTCTGTCGACAGATGCACTCAGACTTGAAAGACTTGGTTTTGGGAGGTCAAGAACTGTGCTTGGCTGTCGACAGATGAAGAATTGGCTGTCGATAGATGCACACAGGGTGCAATTTTCTGGTTCTGTGAAGGCATTTCTGTCGACAGGCTATTGGGGGCTGTCGACAGGGGCTTTGAAACTTCAGCTTTAAGGCTTTGAATTGAGAGTGATTTGAACCATAAGATTGAGGGATAAGTACACATTGAATATGAAGGGTATCCCTTATGAATTTCACTCACCTAGCCTTAAACATACTCCCCCATAATGTGTGCATGTGATGAGATAACATTCAAGCAATTCAATTATGATTTACACATTCATCACAAGCAGCTGCACACAAATTCATGAGCATTCATGAGCATTTTCAAACTTACTCCCCCATAACACATGCATAGAAAATGTATCAAGTAATTCACACGTTATTAAGCATCAACTAGCCTTATGCATTACATGACTTGGTACTTGGCGGAGTATTTTACTCACGCATAATGATAGTTTCCAAACAAGCATAACTTGTTTTTCCACATGTCATCATTTGATATACCAAGAGGTCATATGCACAATTATGCAAGCAAGATGGCATGATTCCTATTGCTAAGAGGCATTGTCATGTGGGGTAGCATTAAGACACATTTTGCATTGCTCAGATAAAGGTAAGAATCCATTTCAATTCTTGCAATTCAAAATTGAAGTGATAAAGAGATTTTTACCTGAACAGTCTCAATCACAGTCTGAAATTTTTTTTTTTTTTTTACCTTTGTTCTCCATCATTTCTTGCCTTGCACAGCCAATGGCATGAATTCATTTCTAATTTTTGGCTGCAAGACATCTCAGCTTGTTGATCAAGCTTGTTTTGGGACCCACACTTGCTTGGGTCCTGCAATGACATTAATGTTAGGACATAACAAAGATTTCAAAATCCAAAGTGATTTGATTTTTGGATTTTTGTTGTTTTGTGCAGTTTTCTGTTCATAGATACATGAAACTTCTGATCTTTATGAACATGTTTTTCCTTATGTGTATGAACACATGGATTATTATGGAGCTTGAAGCATGCACAACATTATGATTTTATGAGAGTGTTGATTTTTCTTCCAGCAGAATTTAGCAAGATGACCAAGTTTATTGCATTTGTAGCAAACGGGTTGAGAAGAAGGAGGTGGTACCCTTTGGTATCTCTGGCATGATGTGGAGTTGGAGATTGCCTTGAAGCTTTTTGAGCTGTTGGAGGAGAGTTGAAACCTTGTACAATCCTGCTTTCTTTTTCACTTCCTTTTTCGGATTTTCAGTTATAACAACATTCTTCTAACTGCTGCATTTGTGTTCAAATTTTTATTTTGTTTTTGAACATTTTTCTTATTTTTCACAGAAGCAAGACTTGTGTTTTTCAATTCATTTTGAATCTTCTGTTTTTCAGCTTTTAATGCAACAACTTCTTTTTCTGAAGTCTGAAGCTTGTTTAGCATGACATCCAAACCATTTTTCATTTTGTTCTTTTCATTTTCAAATTGAGCAATTTGTTGTTCCAGATCAACAATTTTATTCTTGGAATTGTTCCATTCGTCATTTAATGGTCTGTCATGATACATGCTTTCAATCTTCTTTTTCAGATGATTATTTTCCTCAATCAATTGGTTGCATTTCTCTTTTATTCGATGATCATGAGCCATGTTGGAGATTTGTTTGATCAATTGATCATTATCAAATTTGAGATTCTCATTATGATTAATCAATTTTCATTTTGATTTTTCAAATCAGAATTTTCAGATTCCACATGATCATGATCTTCTTTCAACTTAGAAAACTTGATTTCATAGTTTTTGACTTCTTTTCCAATTTTTCATTCTCCATTTTCAATGTTTCATTTTCTTCATAGAATGCTCGAGCATTATCAATCATCATTTCATTCTTTTCCAGATTTTCTTTTAGCTTCTTATTTGATGATGTTTAACAGTTTTAGATTGTTTGCACATGTGCTCATAGCATTCTATCAATTCATCATAAAGATATCATTCTCTGAATCAGAATTGGATATTGATGCATCAAATGGATCTGAATTTGATTTACCTGATTCTTAAGAATTTCTTGACACCTTTGACATATGTGATCCTCTAGATTCGTCTGAACGAGAAGAGCCTCTTGAGCTTCCATGAGCCATGTAGCATTTTTCTTCTCTTCTCTTCTAGACTTACATGTTTTCATAGAGGAGACCTGCATTTTATCAACATGATTATCAAACTCAATAATCATTGGTCTATTCATGATACTCGAGAACTTAGACACATTTCTGAGTATGTGTTAGATAAATAAACCAACCAACAGAAGCAGATAATCAGATGAGAATCAGAATCAAATATAAACACAATAGAGCAATAACCACACATAAACAGATATGCCAAATCACAATCGATGAACAGAAAAACCGCTCTGATACCAATTGTTAGGAATCAGAGCAATTAAGTGCACAAAAATAGATCTGCCAAATCAGTAGATAAACAAAGAACCTGCTCTGATACCAATTGTTAGGATCGGATATTCGGTTATGGCAAAGCTAGAAGGGGGGGTGAATAGATTTGCAGCAGAAACTTACGCAATTTAAAAATTACTTCGTATTAAAGATCTACTCAATCAAAACCCCTTTGATGTGATTCAACGTGTGTGAATAAATCAATCAAGTAGCGTGCTGACGAAATCCCTATACTGCATCTAGCGCAAACACAATCAAACCACAGTGCACAGGGACTTTTTAGGTGGTTCGGAGATCACACCACGTGACTCCTACGTCCACCCCCACACAGTGAGGACACACTACTCAACAATGAGTACAACACACACACACGAGCACAACGGCTCAACCACACACACACACGCTAGATCAGTTCACAACAGATCAGATCCTCTAGCCTTGATCTGACCAACAACCACACACACGTTGTCTGATGCAAACACGCAATCAGAACAACAATCACATGTGGATCAAGCACAAGGAACGCTTGACCACTACCACAAACACAAGATATGAAAGGTAGAATAAAAGAAGAGTTCTGAGTTGAAGATCAAATCCAAATGAAGAACTCTTCGTGTGGTCGTCCAGAAGAACTCCAAGCTTTGTGTGATGATGATCAGACGATGTAGACGAAGCTTGATTCGAGGACAAACTGACTTCAACTCCTCTCGTGAGATGGATCTTCCTTGAGCAGAACAGAGAGTTGAAGCAGAGAACAGGGAACCTCTTCTTCCTTGTCTTGGCTTAGGGTTTTTTGTGTGGAGGCTCCTTGCTGCGAAAATAGCCTCATATGATCCATATATAGTGGGGTCCAAGCATAGAGAGTCGTGCTAAAAGGAAACCCAAAATATAGATCATATCCCGGCCATTAGATCTTCCCAAAACTCCGTCTGTCGACAGCCGACTTGCTGCTGTCGACAGGCACAGACAGTGTTGCAAGATCCAGAAGACTGGCTTTCTGGAAACAGATTTCTGTGTGTATCTGTCGACAGGGCAGTTTTGCTGTCGACAGGGCACTATTCATCTGTTGACAGCACACTATTCCAGCAGCTTGTCTTATTCTTTTGCACTTGGGTTTTGGGCTTTGTCTTGCATGGAATCTCACCTACATTTAAGAACATTATTAGTGAGATATAATGAACATATAAATGAACAAATTAAACATGTTTTTTTCTGATTAGCATTGCTTTTCTTGATTAACATTTGCTTGACTTAGCATTCTCATTATGTTTCACATATACACAAACATCAATTTGTATTGTTCATGAAATTTCATCATCAAAAACAAACATACCATCATGTCAACTTAACATTCTCATGTAAACCCACATTCTCCCACATGAGAACCCAACAGAGACTAGTGGTCGCATTCACACCAATCAGAACCATCAAAGAGAAACGCGACGGACTACCCCGTCGCGTTCTCACTAAATGCGATGGTTCATACCGTCACCTTCTCAAGGCTGAACCCCATTCCCTTCTCCAAAAACCAAACACATACACTATGAATGTGACGGCCCAATACGTCACCTTCAGGTTAAACGGTCAAACACTGACAGTCAAAGCGTAAATCGTAACGGAATGACACGTTGCGACAAAGATGACACCAAGCCATACACCAAATCGCGACGGACCACACCGATGCGTTCAACAAGAACATGACGATACTAGTGGTCGCGTTCACACCAATCGGAACATCAAGAGAAACGTGACGGACTACCCCGTCGCGTTCTCACCAAACGCGATGGTTCATATCGTCACCTTCTCAAGCCGACGGCTTAACCCCATTTCCTTCTCCAAAAACCAAACCAGACCTATGCAACCCACACAGAAGCTCATAAAACAAAAGTTAAGCTACCACACGCTATCATCTCATGCTTTTAAAGTTGTAAACCGATTAAATAACACAAAGTAAAAGAGGAAGTCTCCCTACCAACTCAGAGAGCCCGCAAAATGCAAGAAACACTACACCGCTGATGCACCCACGCTCCGGACACCCTCCTCATGTGGAAACTGTGCCACATGAACCACCAGGCCAAATCGCCCAGGGGACGCTACAGTAGCCTCTCTCACTGCCGGCCAGAGCTCCTCTGCTCTGTCTGACCAAAATAGAGCAATAAATGCAAATAAAAATCACGACGGAGGCAGATGTTGCGTTTAAAACACCTTAAACCAACAGACCTGGCTGTCGCCAAACACGCCGTGTCACGAAAAGGCAGTTGGTGAATCGCGACGTAGGAAGCCGTCGCGTTTTGAACGCGATGACACACCCCGTCGCCTTCTTCACTAGAAAGCATGAAGGCTTAATGGGCTGAGAACTAAGGCCCACAATGCCCACGCAAGGCACAAAAGCCACGAACAAGGCTCTATGACCCCACATTGGTCATGAGCACCACACCAGAACCGTTAAACACAAATCTGGATGATCGCGATTTTTACACATTCGGAAGCTCGGATCCATGTCAAGAATGTGGAAATCAATCTCTGTGATGGATGGACCCAGCCCCACTTTCAGTGTGACCACCCCTTTTGGAGGCCTACTAGTGCTGTCGTAGGCGATGACAGTGACGAAGGAGGGCCGAACAGACTGTAATGTGACCCCACACAAATTTAACATGTCTAAAGACACGACATTGATGGAAGCTTTGGTGTCCACTAAGCATTGAGACACGCGGGTTCCGTTGACTTTGACTGTTAGGCATAAAGCATACCGTTGAGATTCCACAGGTGCTAGCTCATGTTCGTGGAACTCTATGGCTGGATGCTGACTCGTGGGGGTCAAGACTGTGCTGTTTTGATTGATTGATATGTCTTCATTCACCATAACTTTATGTAGGTACTGCATAAGGGCCTCCTGATGTACTGGTGACCTTTTGATCAATTCCAAAATGGAGATCCTAGCCGGCATCTTGTCTAGGTGCTTGAACAAATCATATTGAGTCCTAGGGATGGACTCTTCTGCCAGGGCTTCTTCTTCTTGTTGCTGCTGGGGTGCCTGATCCAACTGCTGAGGAAATATTCTATTGAAAATGCGCCCACTCTGGAGCACCATTGTTCCTCAGTCTCATCCCCCACTACATGTATTTTCCAGACCAAGGGTCTGGCTGGCACATCGGAAGGCGGATGGATCGTGGAGTGTGCAATGTTAAACATTTGGTGGGGTAGTTGGAGATTCACTGTATTAGGGGGTGGTATGGAGAAAGTGGATGGTATGGGAGTTGGTGTGGTGATAGTGGTACGTAGGAAGGGAGCTTGCGGGTTAAGGGTGATAATGGGGGTAGTTGGTGGTGTGCGAAGAAGAGGGGGGTTGGATGATGATGGTTGTGAAACGGTGGCGGAAGGTTAGCGTATGAGTGGGCGGTGGGGCTATGGTGGTATGGTGGTTGGGTTGCGTAAGAAGGGAGCTTGTAGATTGGGGTGTTGTGGCATGAAGGTTGTGGGTGGCTGGCGGATGAGTGGTTGGTTAGATGGTGGTAGACGTTGTGCGGGGGTTGTGGGGATGCGAAGGAAAGATGGTAGTGGATTAGAAGGTGTGGGTTTGCGGATGAAAGAAGGTAGTGTAAAAGTATATTAGGGGGTAGAGGTGGATGGTGCTTCCATATGCCTGTCGGGCCTTCTTTCACATGGGGAGAGGATTTGATGGCGTTCACTTGCTGATTCCAAGCCGGGTGCTCCAGGAGTGGGTTCTGCACAATGCCCATATTAGGTTGTTGCATAGGAGCTTGGGGTTGTTGTGCAAGTTGTTGGGGCTGCTGTTGTTGCTGCTGAATGTTCTGTTGTGGCTGTTGTTGTTACATGTTCTACCTAGGTGGTCTTCTTCCCTTCATCTCAATTACGTACTTCCTCATTTCCTCCCAGTCAATTCCTCCATTATCATTCAAATCATAAATGTAATCTTTGAAATGGAAGCATGCCTCTAGTGTGCGGCCCAGTCCCCAATGAAATGCACAATAACGAGAGGTGTCGACATTGGGAGGCCATTGTAGCCATTCCCTTGGCAAAGTGAGCGCATTGGTGGCCATGAGAGAGTTGAATATGTTAGGGAGTGTCTCCAGCACTGGAGGGTATTAGGCTCTTCTTGGCCAGGGGAACGTCTAGGTTGTGAGATCATAGTTTCCTCGAGGAGGTACTTGGTTGTACTGTGAGGGCATTAAGGAGGTGGTGGTTGTTGTTGATATTGAGGTGGAGCTTGGCGGTATTGAAGAGGTGGAGCTTGACGATATTGGGGAGGTGGTGGAGCTTGCTGATATATTGGTGGAGACTGTTGAGACTGTGGAGCTGGGGTTCTGAGCATAGGGGGTTGCTTGGCCTGAACTGGGGTTGCTGGGTTTGTTGGTATTAGGGTTGTTGAAGCTTAGGATTGGAGTTTGGGCGGTAGGAGGAGGATTTTCGGTTGCCCATAGCACTCACCTGCTCGTTATGAAGAACCCCCTCAGTCGTGCGACCATCAGCCTAGGGATTTTCATTACTCTTATTCACTGTCCTAACTTTCGGCTCAAACATAGCCATAATGGGAGAGTCCCTCAATTGAGTTTGAATGTATCTCGCTCTCTCATATAGCTCTTCCATGGTATTCAACTTTTTCATAGGTAGGATATGTCTGAACTGAGGCGTAGCATTTGCAGTGATCATCTTTACTTGCTGAGATTCTGACAGTGGATCCCTCAACCTTTCAGCCATTGGTCTCCATCTATCAACATAATGCAGAAAATTCTCATCTGCCTTCATCTTTTCAGCCATAAGATCAGTGATGGATAAGGAAGGACCAACCCGGTCCCTGTACCATTGCAGAAATTTTCTTTGTACTATCTCGAAATCTTCAGCATCTATGGGTTCTAGAGAATAGAACCACTCTAAAGCAGGACCATCTAAAGATCTTCTGAATAGGAACACAAGAGCTCTATTGTCATTCTGTAGGAAGGAGGACTCATACATAAACTCCTTAATGTGCACAAAGGGGTTGTCATGCCATTGTAGCGGTGATAGACTGGCAGCTTGGAGGGAGGAAGATGGAAGACTGGCATAGAAGGGAGAGCCAGTTCGAGGGAGTCTTTGGGTGCTGACACCCTTTTTAGATCTTCTTCCAATCTACTCACCTTCGCCAAGAGTGCTTGGGTGAGTTGATTGGAAGTTTGTTTGTGAGGGACCCCAGAAGAATGAGGTTGGGGTACACTAACCTGGATGGAGTGATGATGTGGAGGGGCGCCAGTAGGCACAAAAGGATGGACCGGAGCCCGTGGAAGGTAAGTGGGCCTTACTGCAGATGGGCTTGGCCGAACAAGGGAGAGCCTCCCAACAGGACTGTGGGGGTGAGAGTGTATGATAGAATTAGCTCGCGAGGGGGCAGAGGATGCTCGGATTGTCGGGTCGCGAGTGTTTCAGCATGGAGGGCACCTGTGTTGAAGGTGGAGGGATTGAATAGGTTCTGGGATGGATTTCCCCTTCAAAGCAGTTTGAATCTCCCTGAGTTGGGAGGGTTGGAGATTATGGAGGAGGTCTACTAATTGGGATAGATCAATAGAGGCAGAGGTATTTCTAGTGACATGCCTTGGGGAGTGATGGGCTCGTGAAAGCTGTAAGAGCCGCGACAACTGCCTCCGGTGCATTTTTCACAGAATCACGATAGGTAAAACCATCACACAAAAGACAAAAAGGCGACGTCTAAACACGTCGCGTTTTAAACAGCAACCGAGAGTTGTATGAAAGCAGTAAATCAAGCAAACATGACATATAGCCAACCAATACATGTTACCATGTGGGAATACCGTTACTGACGCTCCACTGTTCTAGAATTCCTCTAGAACGTCGGGCACTTGTTTCTATATACACACTTTCCTTGACTTGGACGAACTCTCTGTCGGATATTCTTTCTGCCGAACTAGTGAATCCTTGTTCAAGACCTCCGTAAGTTTCCTCTGTCCATGGATTCCCACATGGTCGATGAGCCGGTTGTACCCTAACACCTATGATACCCTTTAGGGATCAACATGATCCAAACGGCCTTAGTTTTCTCTCGTTCTTACCTTGATTTCACGGCGGACCTCTGGACCTGTACATAACATGGCCAGCAAAAGGAAGTGTATTCCACCTGACTGCCAACACCAAGTGCATGTGTTGTGCAACTGTTACTATCGTTCTTTACTCGACATTTCACGTGCAATGACCATAAGATCTCATCTATACTCTACTCGCTCTTCTATTCACGTTCACTCTACTATCTCGTCTCTCTCGTCTATTCATCTAGTACTCTCTTGGTACTCTTTGAGCTGTGTGGCTCCTATTGTTTTGTACTGTTCATGGCTATCTAGCGCTATAATACGGGTCTTGTGACTCTACTGTATCCAATGCATACTGTGCAGGGCACGAAGAGTGTCCGAGGGGCTCCAATCTAGTCCTGGGGGCAGAGAGCCACCCGAAAATACCTGCAGGGGCTATAGATGTGTTCTGCATTGCACTGGTTCTGACTATACTATATTGGCTAGACATCTGACTACTATCCTTTTAGTCTGAGGAGTTCAGACGTACTGTGATATTACTGTGCTATCATAAACTGTTATACTATTAGTCTGAAGAGTTCAGACATACTGTGCGATTACTGTGCTATCGCAGACTGTTACTGAATGGCTACTGTCCTAGAAGTGACTATTGTCGTATTCTACTAGTGCATAGATGTGCAACCATACACGCTATCTCGTTACACGCTATCTTGTCATATGCTCTACTTGATACTTGCTATCTTGAGTTATTGCGTTCTATCGTGACCAGATCGCATTCAAAGTGCTATACTCTCTCATTGTCTATTGACAATAAAAGTGCTATATTTTCTCTCGGCTATCTACGGATAACCAAAGTGCCATTACTATTTCGATTGATGAAAGTTAATCAAAGTGCTATACTATCTCGATTGATGAGAATCAATCAAAGTGCAATTTACTCTTTACATGACCATCTACTATCATCTCTTCTTGCTATACATGTTGCTTGCTATTCTTGACAATGTCGTCACTTGCTATTGTTGTTATCGTTTCTAGCGTGACTTGACTTTAATCATCGTGCTATACTTGATTCGTCTGCTATTTGAACCATGTCACTTGTGCTATTACTTTCTCAACTTTACATGACTCTCTATATCATTAGTTGCTCTGCCATTTAAAACATTAATTATTTAAAGCCTGCTTGATCCTGAGATTTAAGTCCTACTGGGCGTTATCGCTCACCCTTCGTTATTTGTTATTGTGTCTCAGGTAAGTCAGACAATGACGTCACACACACCAATGGGATGGGACCAGTGTGATGAGCGACCTGGAGTCAGTTGATGAAGTTGCCCTAGTACTATAGAGTCTAATAGTTATTGCTTTAGATTTCTTTTCAATGTAATGATGTCATTGAGCCCTAGGTATGGCTCTGAATTAGTGGTTGTAATAGTATTAGTGATTTTATAATGAAATGAAGAATTTATTTCAATTATTGTTCATTAGATGCTCTGATGTTTGCGTCTGTATGCGCAATACACGTTACCATACTCATTGTTCACGTTCTCCTCCGATTTATTCCGCTACTAAATTGGAGGGGCGTGACAGTTGGTATCAGAGCCTAGGATGTCCTTATTAGGATATTTTAAGTCTAGGGATGTTCTAGGTGAACTGTCATAACCGTGTCTAAGTCAACCACCATACCTATGTGAGAGATTGGGTAAAGCTTGGGGTTATGCTAGGAGCTTAACTATATGTATAAGTACCCTAAGTATTAAGAAGGAAATTAATAAGTATTATTGCTCGCAGGAACTAGAGGAGATGGCTGGAGAGCATGCACCAATGCACGAATTACAACAGACCGTACAGGGGTTAACTCAAGCCCTTAACAACGTAATTCAAGCAGGAGCAAGAAATAGGGCAGGAGACTTATATGGGAACTTTCAACGAATAAATCCCCCTAGGTTTAATGGAACTCCGGATCCCGATGAAGTTGAAAATTGGATGAAGGCAATGGAACGGATCTTTAGGGTTATGCAATGTTCAGAGCAGGAGAAAGTCCTTCTGGCAACCTTCCAATTGGACCATGATGCTAGAACCTGGTGGAAGCTGCCAGTCGACAATTACCCAACATCAACATAGAGTGGGATAATTTTTTAGAACTCTTCAACACCAAATACTTTTCCGAGAGGATTCGTGAGAAGAAGGCAAATGATTTGCCAATTTAAAACAACGAATGATGTCTATAGCAGAATATGAAGTGCAATTTGAAAGACTAGCACAGTATGCACCACATTTGGTGAGTACGGAGAAGATAAGGTGAAGAGATTCCTAGAAGGGTTGAGACCTGTGTTCTGGGAAAAATTGACTCCACTAGACATTGAAGTATATTCAGTCATGGTATTGAGAGCTCAATTAGTAGAAGACACCATGGAACTTCTTGAAAAGATTCATAAGAAGAAGGTGTTGAAAAGGGAACGTGCTACTCATTCCAATGACAATAAGGGAGAAATACCATAGATAGCAAGAGAATGAAAGGGGAAGTGAAGCAGAAGGAATTCTGTAAATTTTGTAAGAAATCAGGGCATCATATTGATAACTGTTGGAAGCATTGGGCAGATGCTTGCGATGTGGAAGTCAACAACATCGAGTCATCGATTGTCCAACAAAGAAGAACCAAACTCCACGCCAAGGACGATTACAAGCCCTCGTAGATATGAATCATGCCAATGAAGGCGGACAAGGTACCATCACTAAACCCTTAGTTTGTTTTCATATTATTTTCGCGATAGCAAAGCCCTAAGTGGGGGAGGTGATGGAATGAAATATCCATAGTAAATTTGTAGTCGTATTATATCATATGAATTTAGGGACCAAATTCTTTTAAGTGGGGGAGAATGTAGCAACTCGGAAAATTTAATACATAAAAAAATCTAAAATAATAATTTCTTTAAATCGAAATAATAGAAACATACATACCATTATTGTATGTGCAAGAACACATCTAAAAAATCCTTAAAATTATCAATCAACCCCAATATTATCCCTAAGTGTTCCACGAAGAAATGCGTGCAACAAAAAATCCGGTTGCCAATGCGTACGTCACAATGTGACTAATTATCAAATTTGGAAACTAAGTCGGAAAACCGTTAACACGGAAGATCACGCGCCCATAAATTAAACGAACATGTCGGAGAGACTTCCAACATCATAAAATGATTACCCATTATCGGAATTGGACCAATGGATCTCTCATAGACCATAATAAAATCAAGTAAGAAAATATAATAAAATCCTTAAGTCTATTATTCCCTAATTAAAAAGGGAAATCCCATAAGATAAATTCCATAAATAATGGGCTTTGTTAAATAGTCCAAATAAAATTTATTAGGCCAAAATAAGGATTTTAAAAAGGAGAATAATGGGAAAATACCCTAAATTCGCACTTAAATATTACTTAAATGGAAAAGAGGCATTTAATGTATTAAATAAGCAATTTGAGTTAGAATTGGATTCCTAAACCTACCCTAGTTGCTTGGCCACGAATTTAGCTCCCTTCCCAACCCAAATAGAAGTTCTAATACTTAGAAAGGGAAGAGGAAATAGAAAATTCAGAATTAAATAGGAGTTAGACTCCTATTAGGAATAGAAAGCAAAGAAGCATAAATACTCTTTTAATCACCCAAGGCCAGCCCTAGCTCGTTGCTGGGACTTGCTGAAGGTGGAGAAGAAGCCAAGGAGAGGAAGAATTCGTGGGGAGAAGGCTCTCTCAAGCATCTTCCTTTGTTCTTCAAGTTCTAGCCCTAGAAGAGTAAAACGACTAAAGGTAGGCATTCTCATGAGCAAAACTCAATTAAATCTATCTGTAGATTGTTCCATACATCAGGAACAAAAGCCCTCTTGTTTCACTCTTTTTCATCGAGCCAATCTTTTGATCTCTATTTTTGAAATTCTGTAAATATGATGAACCCGACCCTTCTTCTTTATTCTTGATCTCTATGTATACTCAACCTCGTGCTCTCAAATTTTAACTGGAGTTACTGATGGATGTTAGGCATATTTTGCCCCTAAAAGCCCTAATTTTTATTCATCCTTTGTCACGAATTAAATCTTGCATGATTTTGACAATGTACTGTTGCAGTTTAACCTTGACTTGTGTTACAAGTTCCATACCTCTTTGTGGAGTCGTTTTTAGACCAAGTGTTCAACAGAGAACTTGTTACCTCATGAGTCTAATTTCATTTGGCACTATTTTCCCCAATTGTTGTTGATCGTACTAAGAGTATTAGCCCGAACATTAACACTGTGTCAGATTCACACAGTCAGTCACAATACATTTTATTACCTAGTCAAATGACCTTTGTTTCTCAATTATTTACTACTGTACAAAGTATTGGAAGTAATCTAACTAAAAAACGTGGTTTCACTTGATTTGGATCACCCTAGCATTTATTTTGATTTTTCAAACCCACAGCTGTCAAACCCAATCCAAGTCAGAGTTGGAAATAGGTAGAAAAAGCAACCCAAACGTCATTTTCAGGTAGCGACAGGCCGACACGTCGCTACCATAACGAGACAACATCATGGTCGTGACCCATACCAAAAATCAGGCCGTTTCGTGGTCTTTTTTAGAAGGCAACAAGTTCATGGTCGCGTTCACTTTCAGAAGGCGACGGCAATGCGTCGTGTTCTGCCTATGTCCGCTTAATCGGCCATAATTTTTTTTATAGACCTCGGATTGACGAGCCGTTTTCTTTGCTGGATTCCTCATTCAAAGGGATTCAATTTGGTATATTCATGTATGAGAGTTGAATGAAAAATCAATGAGTTATGACCTTAGGAAGTGAAGGGATGGGATTGCATTTGCCTTCTAAAAGGCATACATCTTGGTTTCCGTCAATTTGCATCGTTCCGTGCATGTGTGAGTTTGATCTCTTCTAAGAAGATTCTAGAAAGTATTAATATGCATTTATCAACCCATATCAAAGTTAAAACATGTTTACATAATTTTTAATTGATTTTAAGTTCATGATCATGCTATCTACTTGCCGATTATCCACTTCTTGCCTTGTTATCAAACTTGCTAAAAACACATGTTATAAAATGGAGTCATATTGAATGATTTAAATGTATAATATGACATCTTTATATCTATGATTTCTCTCACACGTTCACACACTTGAACCATCCAATTATGGCTTGACTTGGCACAAAATATCTCATAATGTATCTGGTTAATTTATTGCAATAATGTACATTAAATTGCTCTATTTTAAATGAACTTGTCTTCGTTTCTCGCGTTGTTTGGGAATACCGTTACCGACGCTCCACTGTTCTAGAATTCCTCTAGAATGTTGGCACTTGTTTCTATATACACACTTTCCTTGACTTGGACGAACTCTCCGTCAGATATTCCTTCTGTCGGACTAGTGAATCCTTGTTCAAGACCTCTGTAAGTCTCCTCTGTCTATGGATTCCCACATGGTCGACGAGATGGTTGTATCCTAACACCTATGATACCCTTTAGGGATCAACATGATCCAAACGGCCTTAGTTTGCTCTCGTTCTTACCTTGATTTCACGCCACGCCGACCTCTGGACCTGTACATAACATGGCCAACGGAAAGGTAATGTATTCCACCTGACTGCCAACACCAAGTGCGCGTGTTGTGCAACTGTTACTATCGTTCTTTACTCGATATTTCACGTGCAATGACCATAAGATCTCGTCTATACTCTACTCGCTCGTCTATTCACGTTCACTCTACTATCTCGTCTCTCTCGTCTATTCATCTAGTACTCTCTTGGTACTCTTTGAGCTGTGTGGCTCCTACTGTTTTGTACTGTTCATGACTGTCTAGTGCTATAATATGGGTCTTGTGACTCTACTGTATCCAATGCATACTGTGCAGGGCACGGAGAGTGTCCGAGGGGCTCCAATCTAGTCCTGGGGGCAGAGAGCCACCCGAAAATACCTACAGGGGCTATAGACAGTGTTCTGCATTGCACCGGTTCTGACTATACTGTATTGGCTAGACATCTGACTACTATCCTTTTAGTCTGAGGAGTTCAGACGTACTGTGATATTACCGTGCTATCACAAACTGTTATACTATTAGTCTGAAGAGTTCAGACATACTGTGCAATTACTATGCTATCGCAGACTGTTACTGAACGGCTACTGTCCTAGAAGTGACTATTGTCATATTCTACTAGTGCACCGATGTGCAACCATACACGCTATCTCGTTACATGTATCTTGTCATACGCTCTACTTTCTCTACTTGATACTTGCTATCTTGAGTTATTGCGTTCCATCGTGACCAGATCACATTCAAAGTGCTATACTCTCTCATTGTCTATTGACAATAAAAGTGCTATACTTTCTCTCGGCTATCTACGGATAACCAAAGTGCCATTACTATTTCGATTGACGAAAGTTAATCAAAAGTGCTATACTATCTCGATTGATGAGAATCAATCAAAGTGCAATATACTCTTTACATGACCATCTACTATCATCTCTTCTTGCTATACATGTTGCTTGCTATTCTTCACAATGTCATCACTTGCTATTGTTGTTATCGTTTCTAGTGTGACTTGACTTTAATCATCGTGCTATACTTGATTTGTCTGCTATTTGAACTATGTCACTTGTGCTATTACTTTATCAACTTTACATGACCCTCTATATCATTAGTTGCTCTACCATTTAAAATATTAATTATTTAAAGCCTGCTTGATCCTAAGATTTAAGTCCTACTGGGCGTTATCGCTCACCCTTCGTTATTTGTTATTGTGTCTCAGGTAAGTCAGACAATGACGTCACACACACCAATGGGACGGGACCAGTGTGATGAGCGACCTGGAGTCAGTTGATGAAGTTGCCCTAGTACTATGGAGTCTAATAGTTATTGCGTTAGATTTCTTTTCACTGTAATGATGTCATTGAGCCCTAGGTATTGGCTCCGAATTAGTGGTTGTAATAGTATTAATGATTTTATAATGAATGAAGAATTTATTTCAATTATTGTTCGTTAGATGCTCTAATGTTTGCATCTGTATGCGCAATACACGTTACCATACTCATTGTTCACATTCTCCTTCGATTTATTCCGCTGCTAAATTGGAGGGGCGTGACAATAGTACTCACATTGGCATGCATGGGTGTGGATGAGGGTGGGGGTGTGCCGATTACATGTGTTTACATTGTTCTTCATGCTCCCTTCCCTCTATGCCACCGGACATGTGGTTTAGGGCTTGTTTTGGAGGTCTCGGATGTCTCTATCTATAGTCGCAACAAGGTTCTTGTCGTGACCCAAAATGCGACGTGTTGACCCGTCGCCTTCTAGTGTGAACGTGACACCCTACCCTATCGCATTCTGGTAGCGACACGGTGACCATTGCCTTCATGCTCGGTTCTCTGTGGGGTTTGTAGGAGCCCTCGGGTGGTCACCCTGGCTTCTGTTTGTGGTCTCAACAAGGTTCTTGTCGGGACCCAGATCGCGACGTTTCCTCCATCGCCTTCTGACCCAGGTCGCGACAGGCTAGGTGTCACCTTCAGGTGGCGATAGCCCTTGTGTCACCTTCTAAGATGGAGAAGTGACTTGGCGACCTGTTCGGAGTTTTCCTTCCACTGAGACTCTGTTTCTTGGCACCTGTGTTGTTTCTAGCATGGTCCTACACTAGTCGTTTGCCTAGTGCTAGGCACTTGTGGGCTTGTCCGTTGAGAGGTTGTTACCATTACCTGGACCCCCAGTCTCCGGCGTCTGTTGAGGGAGTTCTCCGGTAGCGGGAGTGCTCGAGTTGTGGACTCTGGAGCTAAGGGGAAAACGGTGGGGATAGCGACGTAGAGTCTTTTGCAGAGCTCTCTTAGTTGAGTCTGGGATGCTGAGGTGGTTTGGTTGTTCTTTCGGCGCAGATCAACTAGTCCTTCTCACTGCCTCACTCTACGTGGTTCCGATACCATTTAGAGGGGCAAGGCGTGAGACCGTAGTCTGGCGACAGTTGTGTGGTTACTTGTAGTTCCACGTCTCACTCCGACGGGAGGTGTTCGACATGGACTGGTGGTCGAGTGTAAGGCGCGTGGCGAACCTGACCAGTTGACTAGTGGTAGTTGTTCTCCGTGGCTAGTGTCCTTGTCCAGACAGTTATTCTCTATCTGTGTTTGCAGCCTTGAGGTTAGTCCCAGTGTCATGGTTTACACAGATTTTCGGTCCCGACGTGTTTAGACCGATGGCTGTGTAGTTTACTTCCGCTTCCACACTTACTATGTTAGTAGAATAGCTTAGCTTGTTTAATTTCAGTTATACATATATATCTATGCTGCTTGTTAGAACTAGTGGGAGATTGGTAGTCCCTACTGGGCTTCTTTGTGAAGCTCATTCCCTTCTTTCTAGGTGAGACTTCATAACAGCACCTTCCACGATAGGCAGAGGAGATCGGGCCATAGTAGACGACGTCTACCTTGAGCAGTGTTCCCTTTGTACTTGTCTCGTCACCCTCGAGATATGCCCATAAGGGACCTATTATTCCCTTTACTTTTTGTACTTGTACTTGTTACTTGGGATTGTACTAGACTTGTACTTTGTGGTGGATGTTCTTGCTTCACTTGTTAGTACATTTTAGTGCTTGTTGTCGTCACTTATTTCTTTTACACATATTGTTAGACTAGTCTGTTAGCCCTTCTGGGTCTTCGGGCCCGTGGGAGGCGGTGCCGACGTCGGATTCTCGGTGGGAGCTGGGGGTCCAGGCGTTGAGGCCGTTACATATGCCGTTTGAACCGGTGAGGGGTTGGGTTCCCTACTGGGCTTCGTTCGCGAAGCTCATTCCCCTTACTTCTTTCCAAGTTTGAGTTCGTAGGAGTCAGTGCTTGTGTTCAGACGATCAGCATTGTGCCGTTTGTTGTCAGCATTGTTAGCAATGGTCAGTATTTCCTTTTGCACTTGAATTGTTATCTGAGACATTGTGTATATTTTTCTATTCTGTTGTGGTATTTCATTAATTGCTTAGTATTTCATTAATTGCTTAGCTATTTTAACTTTTTGTATATCTCATTAGACATATTTCTTAACCCTTTCGGGTCTTCAGATCCGTGGGTGGCGGTCCAAGGGTCGGGTACTTGGATAGTTTCAGGTATCAGATTCTTGGGTCGTTACACCATGACCATCACCACAATGATCCAGCATATGCACCAAATTGATGTTATGTAAATGATATCATGCACTTAAAGAACTCACAAAACCAAGGTATTCACCCACAAACTTCAGAAGGAAATGTCATGGAGTTCCAACTAAGATTACAACAAGAAATCCTTTGGCTTCTACTGTCATTAGGAAAATAGATTAAGGGTAAATACCAAGCCATGTATTTAAACAGCGGGGTGGGCTGATGCCACAAGGCCTTGGGGGAGGCGCTATTTACCAGGATCACTCTTGCTCTTGATGATCGTCTTCTTCCTCATCTCAGTGTCAACTTCGTCATGATCAAAGGTAGTTGCTAAGCAGCCATAAAGGATACTCTTCTTCTCTCCCATCTTCTTGTCAACCTACATGAGGGACAGATTCTTGTCGTCGTCATCAACGGAACATGAAGCATGTGTGGGAGCCCACCCTTTATGGCCATAGTTTTTGTAACAACCCAAGAATCTGATATCTAGAACCCTCCAAGTACCCCCTTGGACAGCAACCCACAGATCTGAAGACCCAGAAGGGTTAAGAAATATGACTAGTGAGATGTACAACAAGTTAAAATAGCTAAGCAATTAAAGAAATGCAACAGTGGAATAGAAAAATATACACAATGTCCTAGATAATAATTCAAGTACAAAAGGAAATATTGACCATTTCTAACGATGTCGACAACAAGCGGCACAACGCTGATCGTCCGAACACAAGCATTGACTCCCGCGAACTCAAACATTGAAGGAAATAAGGGGAATGAGCTTTGCGAATGAAGCCTAGTAGGGAACCCAACCCCTCATCAGTTCGAACAACAAAAACAAGAACAATGCAGCTAAACTAAATAGGAAGAGCTAGAGTACTACAGTAACCAACCAACTACACTAAACAACAAACGACAATAAGTCAAGTAAGCAGAACTAATAATTGAGCAAGTAATAAAACAATTTATCAACTGAGCAAGTATTCAAGTAAATAAACATAAAGGTACACGGGTCCACAAGTACCGCCAACTCGGCGCAACTACACACAGTCTAAACCTTAGTAAGTGCACTCTGAGCACGCCACTAAATTGCACAAACAAACGGTAAAGCCCTCGCCTGGACAACACACACTAGCCACAACCAAACCTCTACTAGTCAGTGGTCAAGTGCGCCCACCAACGTCTTATCGCTTGACCACGAGTCCAGGTCTCCACTCCCGTCGGAGTAAGACATGTGGACAAACATAGCCACAAGTCATAGTCTGACCAGACTACGGGCCCACACCTGTCCTCCCCGCACAGCTCCAGGACCGTATGAGGTGAGACAGTAAGGACGGACTAGCCGGACCGCACCGCGACCCTACAAACTCCGCGGAACCTGAACCAACTAAGAGAGCTCTACAAACGACTCGATGTCACTGTCCGACAATGTTTTCCCCTCCGTCCGGAGAAATGCTCGACAGACGCACTTGTGGCTTGGATACCACCTTCAACGGACCCACGAGGATGGGGTTCTCGAGAAATGGTAACAACCCCAAAATCGCATCATGCACTGGGACAAGCTCTCAAGTGTCGCAACACCAGATGAAGACTAGTAAGGCGCAGTGCTAGGAAGTCAACACAGGTGTCACGAGTACGGAACAGAAACTCGGTGCAAAAATAGATCCGCTAAGGTACCTGACCGACGGTCAACCTCGAAAAGCTTATATTACCACCTCATACAGTCGGTTGGCCCTCAGAACTCACCCCACGGGTGTCGAAAACCCTAGTGCGACTGTCTGGGCCAACTGGTCAAACGGTCCGATCGGAGGCGATCCAGATGGGACCAAAAACCGAAGGAACTTTGTACGATGGTCATCAACCCCGGGTTGGCCCGCTGGCACAGTCGGGATGACCACAACGTCAAAAACAACGTGAAAAATGTACTCCCGTTGGCCCAAAAAGGTGCCAAAGACTCTGTCGGCTCAATGTGTCGTTGGCCTGGGCTGCCCAGACCCCGGCGCATTGCACCAGGAGGGAAGGGGCTGGCACAGTGCTCCAACCCTCCCATCCCATCTCCCCTCTAATCCCTTGTTTGCGCGACAAGGGAGGAGGAGGAGGGGAGGGCAAGGGAGGGGTTGTCGCCGGCGTATCCACCGCTGGTGAGGGAGGGGCACCAGCCACCCCCGACCCTCCTCAGCCACTACCGGCGATCGGAAAGAGAGAAGGGAGAGAGAGAGAGAGAGAGAGAGAGAAATAGAGACAGAAAGAAGGGGGAACCCACGAAAGCCTAGAGGGGGAGGGGGCTCCGGCCGACACCGGAGAGGGTGGAGGATCTCTACCATGGCGGTAGGATCCGCCGGCGGCGACCCAAGGCGGAAACGACTCCCCAGCTCCTCAGGCCCAGAGCAGGGGAAAGAAGGCGACGACGTGGCCCTCCCAGTGATGCAGCGGAAAAGCAGTAGTGGTGGCGACAACATGGGGAGGCAACATGCGACGAGGAGGAAGAGGAGAGAGGGAGGCAGAGGAGGTGGGGGCCTGCTTGGGGAAAAGAGAAAGGAGGGGGTAGGGTCAAAAAGGTCGGGCAGGGCATGTGAAAAAGGAAAAGGAAAAGGAGGGGGGGGGGGGGTTTCACGCTCTCAGCATGTGGGACCC